>CAUYQV010169902.1:0-18420 GCA_963574575.1 Galagoides demidoff
CAAGGTGTTGGTGGTTGGTTTGCCGTTGGTTGCCATGGCAAACTACCCAGGGTTTTAGCTTGTGGTTCCTTACCAAAAAAAAAAAAAAAAAAAAAAAAAAGACTCTTATTTTCGGCTCAGTGCCTGTGGCTCAAGTGACTAAGGCGCCAGCCACATACACCTAAGGTGGCGGGTTCGAATCCAACCCAGGCCTGCCAAAACAACAATGATGGCTGCAACCTAAAAATAGCCAGGTGTTGTGGTGGGTGTCTGTGGTCCCAGATACTTGGGAGGCTGAGGCAAGAGAATCGCTTGAGCCCAGGAGTTGGCGGTTGCTGTGAGCTGTGATGCCATGGCACTCTACCCAGGGGGATAGCTTGAGGCTCTGTCCCCCCCCCCCAAAAAAACACTCTTATTTTCAAACCTTGGGGATATATATCCAGAAGTGGGATTGTTGGATCATCTGGGAATTCTTTTTCTTTTTTTTTTTTTTTTGAGACAAAGTCTCACTTTGTAGTTCTGGGTAGAGTGCTATGGAATTATCATAGCTTACAGCAAGCTCAAACTCATGGGCTTGAGCAAATCCTCTTGCCCCAGACTCCCAAGTAGCTAGGACTGCAGGTGCCCACCACAATGCCCAGCTAGTTTTTCTATTTTTAATAGAGACAGGGTCTCGAGGTCTTGGGATCTCACTCTTGCTCAAGGCTGATCTAGAACTCCTGAACCCAAGCAATCCACTCACCTCAGCCTCTCAGAGTTCTAGGTTTATGGCTGTGAACCACGGTTCCTGGATTGGTAATTCCATTTTTTTTTTTTTTTTGAGACAGTGTGTCTCAAGCTGTCGCCCTGGGTAGAGGAGTACTGTGGTGTCACAGCTGACAGCAACCTCAAACTCTTGGGCTGAAGCGATTCTCTTGCCTCAGCCTCCCAAGTAACTGAGACTACAGGCGCCTACCACAACGCCTGGCTATTATTTTGGTTGTAGTTGTCATTGTGGTTTGGAGGACCCGGTCTGGATTCGACCCCACCACCTCCAGTGTATGTGGCTGGTGCCCTAGCCACTTGAGCTACAGGCACCGAGTTGGTAATTCCATTCTTAATTTTGTGAGGAACACCTATACTTTTTCCATAGCAATTGCACCATTTTACATTCTCAAAGTGAGTAAGGGTTCCCATTTTCCCAATTAATCACCAAGGTGTATTTTCTGAGTTTTTTTTTTTTTTGATAGCAACTATCCTAATAGATATGAAGTCAACAAAGGTACTGTTTTAGAGCCATCCTGGGAGGAACATTACTCAAAAGAAGGAAACTTTTTGATAACCTAGAAGCATGGAATTTTCCTCTTATATGTAAATAACTAACAAACTGTTCTGAAACTTACCAAATTTCATCTCATTAAATATCTCCTGTGGCTATTCACCCGTAGCTCAGTGGTTAGGATGCCAGCCACATACACCAGGCTGGAGGGTTTGAATCTAGCCCAGGCCTGCTAAACAACGACAACTACAACATAAAATAGCTGAGTGTTGTGGCAGACGCCAGAGTGAGGCAAGAGAATCACTTAAGCCCAAGAGTTTGAGGTCGCCGTGATGCCACAGCACTCTACTGAGGGCGACATAGTGAGACTCCGTCTCAAAAAAAGGAAAAAAAAACCAATCTCCTGATCTGATGGATTAGTCTTTCCCGCCTCTACAACTCCGGGTCTGAAGGGCAATTAGCTCTGTAATGCTGAAGCTGTCAACTCTTGACACTTGCTTTCTCCTTCTAAAAACCCTCTTCCTCAAGCTACTTCCAAGTCTGTCTCTCTTTGATCCCCTGTAGGTTTTTTATCTTCTCCTCCTCCTCCCCAATTTCCTCCTTCCGGCCCCCTCTCCAGTGAGATATTCTTCATTGTTCTAGCTTTCCAGTTCTGCTCTATCCCCCTTGCCCACAGCCCCCCCTTCAGAGTTCCTGAACAGTCCCTCCACTCAACTCACACTGTTGGGTCCCAGGAACTCCCAGACCCTTGTCTTCAGCTGCAAGCCCGCAGCTAACCTCTTCCAGGAACCTACAATGAGAGGTTCTATGGACCCAAGGCAGAGAGAACAAGTCAGAGGCGTAGTACACACACATCCAAGTCACACCCCTGGGCTCTACCAATCTGATGGACACAACCACAATAAGGTTGACTATGAGTATGTGTAGGTACACACCCATGTATGTCTTAGAGGTAGGATATTAGAAGCTGCCACTCCTTTGGCCATCTTGGATCCCATAGACACATCTTATTACATTGACTATCACTCTACTGTACATCCATACATTCTTTTTCTCACAACCTGAGTCCTACATGCAGCCAACATTTTAATCTGGACCCTCTGAAGGAATGGCAGGCTGTTAAAACAATGCCCACAGAAACAACACCTGAAAGATTGCCAGCTCCAACATGATTTTTCCTGAGGGCTTTTCTTGAGCCCTTCAGACCATGTACTATTTGCTCTAAATGAGGACCTTTGGCCAGGCACAATGGCTCATGTCTGTAATCCTAGCACTCTGGGAGACCAAAGAGGGTACGTTGCTTGAACTTCAGGAGTTTGAGACTGGCCTGAGCAAAAGTAAGACACCACCACTACCCCACCCCCAACATACTGGACAGATTTTAAGTATACAGTTCAGTGAGCTTTGACAAATGCAAACTCCTAGGAATTACAAGGTTTTGATACACATCAGCTTATTTAGAGAAGTTGCAAGATGCCATAGAACTGTTGTGAAGAGCACAGACTTTGGGGTCAAAAGATCTGGTTATGTAGTCAAGACTCTGCATAAACAGCTCTGTGACTTTGGGCATGTCCCTTCCCCTCTCTGGGATTTGGTTTCTGATCTGGGCAATGAGAAGGCTGACTAGGCAACCCCCCTCAACCCCTGCCTATAGGTGCACCGGACAAGGCTGTTATTCCACAAAGGTCGTGTAAAACTTTTTGATATCTTGGGGAGCTACTGTGTCCTGCCGACATTAGCAACATTAGCAAAGTGAATGCACCTCACCTGATCCTTCCAATTAAATTCTTGTGAATTTAACAAGTGCCTTGTGAAAAGGGGTAAGGACTTCTCCAACAGAATAAGAGAATCCTTTGCATTAATTGCACTTTTCACTTTTTAAAACCTTCATGTCCATTTCTCATTTGATCTACACATTGTTTCTATGATAAGAAGCAGAGCAAGGAATATTCTCTTCCCTTTTTTCAAATGAGGATCCTGAGGCTCAGAAAGATGAAGTGAATGTTCTTTAGACAATGGTGAGCCTTTCTCTGAATTTCTAGCTTTGTGTTCTTTGGACTGTAATCTAGTGTCTTTTTTGCAAACAAACCTACCAACTCAGGGAACCTAAGTCCAAGAGGACCTAAAACCACCACCACCACTAATACTTAGTAGGTGGAAAGTAATAGTAATAGACTTTTTTTTTGAAACAGAGTCTCACTATGTTGCCCTTGGTAGAGTGCCGTGGTGTCACAGCTCATAGCAACCTCCAACTCTTGGGCTTAAGCCATTCTCTTACCTCAGCCTCCCAAGTAGCTGGGATTACAGGCACCCGCCACAATGCCTGGCTATTTTCTTGTTATAGTTGTCATTGTTATTTAGCTGGCCCAGACCAGGCTTAAACCTGCCAGCCTCAGTGCATGTGGCTGGCACTGTAACGACTGTGCTATAAGGCACCGAGTCAGTAATAGACTTTTATTGCCCTCTCACTGTGTATTAACACTTGTAATTCTCCAAACAGCCCAGTGAGCATTCTCCCTGGTTTACAGAAGAGGAAGCAGAGGCACAGAGAGATTTTATGGCTTGGTCAAGCTCACCCAGCAAGTAGGTTACAGAGCTGGGATTCCACCCATGCAGCCTGGCCAGAAGCCCAGGCCCTTCACCCCATGCTACATGGACTCATGTCATACCATGTTTCTGATTAGAGAACTTTCTAAACAAAACTGTTTATTTATTATCTCACTCTCTTGCCCAGGCTAGAGTGCCATGGTGTTAGCTTAGCTCCCAGCAACCTCAAACTCCTAGGTTCAAGCAATTTTCTTGCTTCAGTCACCCTGGTAGGTGGGACTACAGGTGCCCACTACAATGCCAGGCTAATTTTTCTATTTTTAGTAAAATCGAGGTCTCGCTCTTGCTCAGGCTGATCTCAGACTCCTCAGTTCAAACAATCCTCCTGCCTCAGCCTGTAAGAGCACTAGGATTACAGGCATGAGCAACGACAGTGCCCAGCCAACCAAATTGTCAGTGGTGAGATGAGCATCTCAAAAGGCAGTGAGGTCCCTATTCTGAGCACTTCAAGTGGAATCAAGGTAGAAGAATACTTAAAGGGCACTTGGCTTTAATGCAGAGGGCTGGGCCAAGCATCGTGGAACCTCTGTTCTATCCAAGAAATTGTAGGATTTGATGAAATCTCTTGAAGATTTTAACCTTTCCGTTCAGGACAGTGACAAGTCCTTCTGGCCCTTGGGTTCCAGATTGAACATGTTTTCCTAGCCCACCAACCTGGCCCCAGCCTCTCCTCACAGGTACTGGGATCAGTGAGCTGGGAGAAGAGGTGGCTGTGCTCAGATCATCCTGGAAATCTCTTAGCATGGTCCCAGCCCAGGGACTGGGGAGGAGGAACAGCAGAACAAAAATTACAGGGTGTTTGCTGCCTGATTAAATCAGTGCCCTATGTGCAGTATTGTAGAGATGCAACACACCACGATCTCTCCTGGGCCTAAGGCACAGATGTTAGTCACAGAGCTACAGTCAGAGCTCCAAGGGCTTTCAGAAGCACCTCATTTAACTGCTTCATTTCATACGCAGGGATACAGAGGCTGAGAGAGGGGAAGCGACTTTTAGAAACCACACAGCTTTCATTCAACACACATTGATTACCCACAGAGGAATACAAAAGGTGAATAAAATAACCACAAACTCTAGTGTCATGGAGCTTATACATTAGAAGAGACAATGGGAGGCTCAAGTGGTGAAGGCGCCAACCACATACAGCAGAACTGAAGAGTTCAAATCCAACACAGGCCCGCCAACCAACAATGACAACTACAACCAAAAAATAGCTGGGCACTGTGGCGGGTGCCTGTGGTCCCAGCTACTTGGGAGGCTGAGGCAAGAGAATTGCTTGAGCCCAGGAGTTGGAGGTTGCTGTGAGCTGTGATGCCATAGCACTCTACCCAGGGCAACAGCTTGAGGCTCTGTCTCAAAAAAAAAAGAAGAGGCAATGGGCAAAAAGTAGGTAAACACACAAAATCTGAGATTGTCATCTGTTTTATGCAGAACATGGAGTAGTATTTCAGCCAAGGTGATCATGGAAGGTGTGTATGAGAAGGGCCATTTAAGCTGAGCCCTGAAGGGTGAGAAGTATATAGTGTTTGTGTGTTGGGGGGGGAATGCATTGGAATGGCTCTGCCCTAGCAACCCCAGGCTTGGATGAGTCTCCTTGCATTCAGGGGCAGGGGGGCTGGCACGTGATAAGGCCAAGGGAAAGCAGCAAGGAGGGGAGTCAGGAGGTAGATGGAGTCTGGAGCACACAGGTGCTCGGAGGCCACAGGGAGAGGTTTAGAGTTTACTCTTACAATAAGAAGTTATTGGTGGTTTATTTTTTGGTAAGAGAGCCGCAGACATGCTATAATCTTTCCTGCTTTTCTTAGATGGGAGAATCCCTGGGAACCCTGTTACCCTGGAGGTTTGCAGAAAACACACCAGGCAATGCTACTACCCATGCAAAATGAGCCTGGCTTTTCCTTGTCTTTATCTAGTGATCACTATGCACTTTACCACATTAGGTAATTAGGCCACTCACATTCTTTTGAAGCTCCTTCCTCCTACCATGTGTCTCAAATAGACCTAGAAATCCAAGTGTTATGGGACTCCATGGGACGAGAGGTCTAAGTGTAGTGGGAACTGGCAAACCTCTCCGATCCAGTGACTACCACTGCAACAGGCAATCGGGCAGCACCATCAACTTGCTCCGCCTTTCCCCACCTCACTCCTATGATCAGCCTTCCCCTTTTTACCAGAGAGGTAAGAAATGCTAGAAACTGCTTTCAAGATTGCTAGAATGGGAAGAAACTTCCAGAACATCCAGACTTTTATTTTGTTTTGTTTATAGACAGACTCACTTTGTTGCCCTTGGTAGAGTGCTGTGGTGTCACAGCTCACAGCAACCTCCAGCTCTTGTGCTTAGCGGATTCTCTTCCCTCAGCCTCCTGAGTAGCTGGGACTATAGGCGTCTGCCATAGTCCCATAATGCCCAGCTATATTTTTGTTGCAGTTTGACTGGGGCCAGGTTTGAACCCACCACCCCTGGTATATGGGGCAGGTGCCCTACTCACTGAGCCATAGGTGCCACCCTTTGTTTTTGTTTTTGAGACAGAAGTTGTTGTCCTGGGTAGAGTGCCATGGCTTCATCATAGCTCATAGCAACTTCAAACTCTTGGGCTCCTGCAATCCTCTTTGCCTCAGCCTCCCTAATAGCTCAGACTACAGGCCCCTGCCAAGACACCCAACTAGTTTTTTCTTTTTTCTGTCTTTTTTTTTTTAGTAGGGATAGGGTCTTGTTCTCACTCAGGCTAGTCTGAAACTTTTGAACTCAAGCAATCTACCCACCTCAGGCTCATACTTGGATTACTATAGGCCTGAGCCACCGTGCCTGGCCCAGACATTTTGTAAGTAGGAACACTGGGGTCCAGTGAAGAAAAGGTCCCATAGTAAGTAGCAGCAGAGCCACAACTAGAAGGCAGACCTATGCCTACATTCCACTTCCTGGTACTGCCTCAGCATAAAGGGAAGCAATGTGACAAACCTGTGAAATAGTGATTTCTTAAACGAATCCTAAGGAGCACCAGACTCAGATTTGTTCTATCTCATGTGAGTTTGGAGCATGCTGCAATCATTACCTCCTTCTTAGAGATTCACCATGAATCACTTAAGCCCAAGAGTTTGAGGTTGCTGTGAGCTGTGACACTATAGCACTCTACCAAGGGTGACACAGTGAGACTCTGTCTCAAAAAAAAAAAAAGAAAAAGAAAAGAAAACATAGCTTAACCTAATGCTTCCTGAAATGACTTGATGAAGGATTATATACTAGGATATGTGTGTGTATATATATATATATATATATTTTAAATTTAATTAATTTGTTTGAGACAGTGTCTCATTTTGTCACCCTGGATAGAGTGCTGTGGCATCATAACTCACAGCAATCTTAAACTCCTGAGCTCAAGCGATTCTTTTGCCTCAACTTCCCAAGTAGCTATGACTATAGGCATCCGCCACAACGCCCAGCTATATTTTAGAGACAGGGGTCTTACTCTTCATCAGGCTGGTCTCAAACTCAGGAGCTCAAGCAGTTCACCCACCTCGGCCTCCTAGAGTAGGCATCCTCAAACTATGGCCTATGGGCCACATGCAGCCCACCTAGGACATTTATCCGGCCCACTGGGTGTTTTTGCTGCTGCTGCCTGTCCTGCTTAGCAGCCAACTTGTCCTGGGGCCCACAGTCCAGCCCTCCAACAGTCTGAGGGACAGTGAACTGGCCCCCTGTTTAAAAAGTTTGAGGACCCTCGTCCTAGAGTATTAGGTTTACAAGTGTGAGCCATTGCACTCAGCTTTTTTTCTTCTTTTTTTGAGACAGAGCCCCCCTCTGTCACCTCAGCTAGAGTGCAGTGGCATCACCATAGTTCACTACAACCTCAGACTTCTGGGCTCAAGCGATCCTCCTGCCTCAGCCACTTAAGCAGCTGGGACAACAGGTATGTGCCAGTGCATCCAACTAAGTTTTCTATTTTTAGTGGAGACCGGGTCTCACTCTTCCTCAGAGTGGCCGCAAACTCCTAAGCTCAAGTGATTCTCCTGCTCAGCCTTCCAGAGTTCTAAGATTATAGGTATGACCCACCTGGCCAGGCCAAGACTGGTGTTTATTTATTCACATTTGGGGAATACTCCGTGAGACATGCCACCCTCAGCAAAAAACCCCACCATCCACAGCCCCTGGCTCATAGTTATGGTAGAATAAATGTTACCTATTATCATTATTATTATCATTATCATTAGGGCAGGGGCTCATACTTCAGTTAATATAATTTTGCCTTTCTCCAGGTGCTTTGCACAGTTCTGAGTCCTCAGAAATAATGTCACAGATCAATCACTCAATCAACAACCACTCACAATTTGTATTGACTCTGGGCCTCCTGGGTCACATGGCTTCATTTGAGATAAAGGACAGCTCATTTCTTTCTTCTCTTCTGCTAAGGAAAAGGTCTCAGGGAAGCCTTGGCATAGAAGTTCATAAGTATCCCTGAAGGTTACCAAATGCTAAAATAATCTTCCTATCTCCTGCTCTCCTTTTTAAGTTGAACAAATTCTACTCTCCAGTTTCAAGTGCTAACTCAAGTCCAGTCACCTCCAGGAAGGCTTCCCTGACTGCTTCTTTCCTCCTGGTCTTAATGAAGGTCCTCATTTTGCATCTTTAGTCCCCTGAACTTGTTTGTACCATGGGTTTTTTAGTGACTGGCATGATGTCAGTCTGTGCAGGGATCTAAATGAGGGAAGTTGGCTGGAAGTAACACCAGAAGGAGTGGAACTGAGGCTCACTAGTGTGTTGGGCCCATCTAATAACATTTAAATTCAATTAAAAAAAAATACTGTGTGGGCCAAACAAAACATGCCTGTAGGCTGAAAATGGCCAGAGGACTGACAGCTTGCAACAGCTAGAATATTATCTGAAGGGGGAAGGGCATTGAATTTGGAATCTTTAGAAGTCCTGGAGCTTTCACCAACCAGCAGTATGACTTCAGGTAAAACATTTCATCTTGGGTGGTGCAGGTGGTTCAGTGAATAGGGCACTGCCCCATATATCTACCAAGGGTGGCAGGTTCAAACCTAGCCCCAGACAAACTGTAAAAAAAATAGCCGGGTGTTATGGCAGGCACCTATAGTCCCAGCTACTCAGGAGGCTGAGGCAACAGAATTTCCTAAGCCCTAGAGCTGGAGGTTGCTATGAGCTATAACGTCACGGCACTCTACTGAGGGTGATAAAGTGAGACTCTGTCTCTAAAAACAATAACAACATAGCCGGGCATTGTGGCGGGTGCTGGTAGTCCCAGATACTTGGGAGGCTGAGGCAAGAGAATCACCTAAGCCCAGGAGTTGGAGGTTACTGTGAGCTGTGATGCCACTGCACTCTACTGAGGGCGATAAAATAAAACCGTCTCTAAAACAATAACACCACAAAATCTCATCTTTCTGAGACTCAAGGTTCACGTGTATAAAATGGGGTAAAACTTGTTTTGCCTTTTTTTTTTAAGAGACAGGGGTCTCACTCTGGCTCAGGCTGGTTTTAACTGTGAGCTCAGGCAGTCCACCTGCCTTTGCCTCCCAAGTGCTGGGATTACAGGCATAAGCCACCAGACTGGGTTTTGCCTTTTTTGTGGGATTTGAAGAATGTTCTTCCTGACTGTCTAATGACCATTACCTCCTTTATGATGATAACATACATTTATTCAGTATTTACTATATGCTGTTCTAAGCACTTTGGGTGTATTAACTTACTTAATCCGTACACTAACCCTCTAGGGTAGATGGTTATTATAATTGAGGCAGAGAGGCAAAGGAATTTGCCAAAGTTTACAAAGCTGGTAGGTGACAGAAATGGAAGAATACGACACTTTCACAAATACTGACTCATTTAATCTTTTCAAAGGCCTAATGAATTTTATCAAGCAAGCATTTCCTTTTTTACTATTTTATAAATGGAGACACTGAAGCTCACAGAAGTGAAATGACTTGCCCAGGGTCACAAAGCTAGGAAATGGGCAAAGTGGCCCTAATTCCTAATCTTTTATTTTTATTTTTTTGAGACAGAGCCTTAAGCTGTCCCCCTCCGTAGAGTGCTGTGGCACCACAGCTCACAGCAACCTCCAACTCCTGGGCTCAAGCAAGTCTCCTGCCTTAGCCTCCCAAGTAGCTGTGACTACAGGTGCCTGCCACAACACCCAGCTATTTTTTGGTGGCAGCCGTCATTGTTGTTTGGCGGGCCAGGGCAGGATTCGAACCCGCCACCTTAGGTGTATGTGGCTGGTGCCTTAGCCACTTGAGCCACAGGCACCGAGCCTGAGACAAAGTCTTGCTCTGTCCTTGGGTAGAGGCATCTTTATAGTTCAGTATATCCTCAATCCTGGGCTTGAACAATCCTCCTGCCTCAACCTCCCACGTAGCTGGGAGTATAAACATGCACCATCATGCCCAGGTAATTTTTCTATTTTTTATAGAGACAGGTTCTCACTCTAGCTCAGGATATTCTTATCTGGAACTCCTGGTTTCAAGCCATCCTCTTGCCTAGGTCTCCCAGAGGCCTCCTAGGTATGGACCACTGTGAGTAGCCCACCTTTCTTTTCTGAACTTCAGTTGTCTTCTTTTATAATTGAAAATAATAACAACTCCAGGGTGTAGTCTAGTGACTGGCACATAGTAGGGACTCAACAGACAATTGGTGATAGAACTAATACTTATCCCATGGCTCAGAGCCTGCGGCTCAAGCAGCTAAGACACCAGCCACGTACACCTGAGCTTGCAGGTTTGAATCTAGCCCCGCCCGCCAAACAACGACAGCTGCAACCAAAAAATAGCCAGGCATTGTAGCAGGTGCCTGTAATCCCAGCTACAAGGGAGGCAGAGGCAGGAGAAACACTTGAGCTCAGGAGCTGGAGGTTTCTGTGAGCTGTGATGGAATGGCATTCTACCCAGGGTGACAGCTTGAGGCTCTATCTCAAAAAAAAAAAAAAAAAAAGAATTAATACTTATCCCATTGGGTTATTGTGAAAATTAAATGAGACAATGAGTGTCAAGTATTTTCCATAGAAAATAATAATCGTTATCATTATTATTAATAATAGCATATAATAGTCAATAAAAGTAGCTACTCTTAACTATTTGGTCATTTCTAATATAGTAGCCCCTGCCCCGCTAATCTACCATTTCATTTCCTAAGGTTTCAATTACCTGTTGTCAACTGTGGTCTGAAAATATTATACACAATAAGATATTTTGGGAAGAGAAACATATACCTTTTATCAAAGTATATTGTTATAACTATTTTATTTTATTATTATTAATCTTTTACTGTGCCTAATTTATAAATTTATTGTAGGCATGTAAATATAGTGGAAAATTATATATAAGGTTTGGTACTACCTAGGATTTTAGGCATCCACTGGGAGTCTTGGACTGTATCTCTCATAGTTAAGGGGGGAACTACTGTTTTTGTTTTGTTTTGTTTTGTTTTGTTTTTTATATACAGGGTCTCCCTCTGTCACCAAGACTAGAGTGCAATTGTACAATCATAGCTCACTGCGACCTCAAACTCCTGGGATCAAGTGACAAGATCCTCTTGCCTCAACCTCCTGAACTATAGCTGGGACTATAGTTATGTGTCACAACTCTGGATTTTTTTTTTTTTTTCAGTTTTTGGCCAGGGCTAGGTTTGAACCCACTACCTCTGGCATATGGGGCCAGGGCCCTACTCCTTTGAGCAACAGGCGCCGCCCCCAATTAATTTTTAAAATTTGTTTTTGCAGAGATGGGGTCCCATTACATTGCTCAGGCTGGCTTTGAACTCCTGGGCTCAAGTGATTTTCCTGCCTTGGCCTCCCAAAGCAGAGATTACAGATGTGAGCTACTGCAGACAGTTGGGAGTTGCAAGTAGATATCAGATTGCCTAGTTATCTCTACCAGTACTTCTATCCAGTCCAGAGACGTACTGGTTGGGGAAATTCCAAAAAGTCTTTTCATTAAATCCTTTCCTCAATCTAGCAGGTCGTGTGTTCTAACTCTTGTATTGGAGATGGTCAACATTCCAGGCTGTTGTCTTGAGCAGGTGGGATGATAGCCAGGTGGAGGCCAGAACTTCTTCAAAAGATGTGGGACTACCTGATGCCTTAAGCACCTAAGGGCTCTTGCTTCATACATATGTAGATTTCTAGGTCCAATCTCAGACCAGGCCTGATTCCTATGACTTTCGAGTTGTCCTTCAAAGAAGTCTTCCTTTATCACCCAAACTGAAGAGCCCATCTAGTCTTACTATAGCAATAAGTTATGGTCTTAGATACTAGACAAGAATTTATCACTTAATTTGTTTATTGTTTCTTTCCCCTACCTTAGAAGGTAAATTCCATGAAGATAAGATCTTTGTTAGCCCTATTTATTGCCGAACTCGTTTCCTAGAACTCTGCGGGCTCCCACAGTACGAGATTGGTAAATATTTATTGACCTGAATGTGTACTGAAATTTGAAACCGCTGGCAAACACTGCTCCCTCGTTGTACACTAGGGAAACTGAGGCCCAAGGAAGTGAAAGTGACTGATGGCAGGGCCAGAAAATCTCAGGAAGTCCCAATGGAGCCGGTAGGTTCAGCTCCGCCCAAAGCAATTCTTTAGGGAAAAAAAAAAAAAACACGAAATCCACTTGAAAGAAAAGACATTTCCTGCCCATAAATGCTGGGGTAGGGGGGCAGGGCCCGGCCCTGGTGAGCATAGGTAATTCTGTCCCCACTTCCTAGGCGTCCGCTAGCCTACCAGGCCGGAGTGGAACCCGTCTCGCGCACAGTCGAGGCCCGGCCCGTGGGGAGGAGCACAGCGCAACCCGTGGAGGTGAGGGCGCTCGCCAAAGGTCACCCGGGCGGGGCCTAGGCCCTTCAGGTCCGCCGGGCACAGGGGAACGAGTGGCGACAGCGCGTTCTCGGGACAAATGAGGACCCCCTCCTTTCAATATCCTAGAAGTCAGGAGTGACATTCAAAATTCCTTCCTCTGAATCTGGCACCCAACCTAAAGAGCGCAAGCAGGCCCGGCCGCGTGGCCCGTTTCCATGTGCTCCACCTGAGGCCGCTCTCATGCTCTGGCCCTTTAAGAAACCTCCCCCTCTTTACCCCTTCAGCTCTCCTGCCCCCTTACTCACCCCCCCTTTCGAATTGCATCAGGCACGTGCTCGCCCCCGTCTGGCCTGAGCTCCCCCAACCCCCTAGCCCAGGAGGTGTTCCTAGGAATCGGAGGCGAGGGGCGGGGTGGGGGGCGGGGCCCTGAGGCCGTGCGCGCGCGCTCCCGCCGCCTTCTGCCCGCCCGTCGCCAAGGGCTGGCCCGGCGGGCGCGCCCCCGCTGCGCTATCCCCTCCCCTCGCCCGCCGCGTCGCGAGGCGCGCGCCCGCCCGCCGCTTGCCGCGGATCGCGTGGTCGGCTTGGCTCGCCGCGCCTATCCCCGTCCGTCCATATTGCTGCAGCCCCCGAGCCGGGAAGCCCGGGCCGCCCCGGGGGCGGGGGGGAGGGAGGGACCGGACGAGAAGCCTGCCGGGCTCGGGGTGGGGGCGCCTTACGAGGAACGGGCGGGGGGGGACGCACGCCGAGGAGGCCTGGACCGCAGAGTGGGGGGCCTTCCTCCCCCCCCCCCCGCCCCGCCAGCGGGCCTCGGATCTACGGCGGCTGCATCCGACCGGAGTGGGGCCGCGCCTAGCGTGAACCCCGATCCTTCTCTGGGACTGGGGCCCAGCGCCCTGGAGGAAGGCGTCGCGGGCGCTCTGTGAGCCAAGTTCGAGGCGGGGGAGGCAGCCTCGGGCGCGCCCGGCTTCTCCGGGTGGGGGGGAGGGCCGGCGCGCAGATGGCCACTCAGGTGGAGCCGCTGCTGCCGGGGGGCGCCCCGCTCTTGCAGGCCGAAGAGCATGGTGGACTGGTGAGGAAAAAGCCGCCGCCAGCTCCCGAGGCCAAGGGCGAGCCCGGAGCGAACGACGTCGGCGGGGGGGAACCGGACGGTGGCGGCCGGAGACCCCGGCCGCCCTGCGCCAAGCCACACAAGGAGGGCACCGGGCAACAGGAGCGCGAGAGCCCCCGGCTGCCGCAGCTACCGGGTGCCGAGGGCCTGGCGGTCAGTGACGGGGAGGAGGGCGGCGGCGGCGAGCCGGGAGCCGGCGGAGGATCCGTGGGCGCCGGCCGCCGAGACTTCGTGGAAGCCCCCCCGCCCAAGGTGAACCCGTGGACTAAGAACGCGCTGCCGCCGGTCCTGACCACCGTGAACGGACAGTCCCCTCCAGGTAGGTCTCCTTGTTCTTCTGGGTTCGGGAGCCTCTTCCGGGGACTTGGGAGTCCCCTCCCCCATTGGCCTCCAGGGCCCCTGGGGTCCGCTGCTGGTCGTGGTGACTTGGGAATTTTTGTTACTGCCTCTTGGTTAATTCGGGTTGTCGTGCCCTACCCCCCCCCCCCCCACGCGCTCGAGAACCTGCATATATCGGGGCCCGGCCTCTGGGAGGCCACAGCCACTGCCTGGGCCTCAGCGGTTAGTGGGCAACGGCGTGGCCCAGGCCTACCTCGCTGGGAGAGGGTGGGCTTTGGTTTGGGTGAAAAGGGACCTCTGTCCTTCACCGCGTGTTTGTGGGAGAGATGGTTTCTGGTTTGAACCTTATTCAGGAAGCCTATTCTCTCGCCTGCGCTCCCGGTTTTGGCAGCGTTGCGAGTGTCCCCATGTTGTAAATGTTTAATAAGCATATGTCATGGGCAACACAGCGCCCGGAGAGTTCATACTGACCGCACGGATTCAGGGTTTGAAAAGTTAACAAGTTCTGTTCCGAGTAGATGATGTTAGGTTGCAGAATCGTCATTTGGAGAAGGGTTGAGGGGTCAGTTATGGGGACAACCGGGAGAAGAGGAAACCTAACGTGTCATTGAATTCGGTGGTTCTCCTCCACAATCCTGGGCACCTTTCTCTTAAGAAGGGGCCCGACGACTAGTGGGCTAAGGAACCAGGTAGGGGGTTGGCGTAAAATGTGAGGTGGGTGAGGGGCATGCGGCTACACGAGGGGGTGTGTGGCGGCGGGGGAGGGAGTGGCCGGGCTGGGCGGGCGAGTGACAGTTGGGCGCCATGCGCCGCGCCGGCGGCCAGCGGGCTGCTCGCGGCCGTTCCGCCTTGGCGTTCGGCGAGGGTCGCCACGCTGCGGGGTGGAAGGCGGGTGCGGGTCCGCGACGCAGCGTGGCCGAGGTGTGCGTGTGCGCGTCCCCTCTTTCCGGCATTCCTCCGCAGCCGGGACAACGTGGTGTCTCCTAGCGCAGGGAGCGGCATGTGACCGCTGGCCGGCGCTCCCGGAGTTTCCCTCTACCTCTCCATTTTTTAGTTCTGACCGAGCCCCTTAGGGGGAGGTGAGGGAGCAGGAATCCCAGCAGAGCGGTGTCTACGTAGGGGGAAAGAAGGTGCAGAATGTGGAGTCTGCTTCTGGCCGCCCTTTGAGAACAGTAGATGGTTGGTTTAGGTGAGGGGCGTGCCCTCTCCTATCTTTGCCTGTGTATTGCACAGTGGGTCTCGATTCTTTTGAAGCAGGTCTGTATTAGAACTGGCATGTAGTGTGGCCTCTGGCTTTTTTCCCCCCAAAACTCCTCCCTTTCTGCAGTCGCTGGTTGAGGCTAAACCAAACTATGGAAATGGGTAAAATTGAAGGGGGAACTTAATGCTTTCACACTCGAGAGTAAAATCAACCATAGTCCAGAATAGCCAATCCTGAAAACATCCATGTTGCAATTTTACTTTCTTTTCTGGTTGCTTCATTTGGAGGAGGGGCCATATGGGGTATTCTAACTGTACCTTAGACTGGGTTCTCTTTCTCCTGCCTGCCTCACTTTCCCTTCAGAACCCTCTTAGGCTAAGGGCAGTGCTGAAACCTCCATTTTCTTTTACATCTCTCCTATCCACCCACAGAGTGAGGGAAAACATTTTTAAGCCACTCTTGGGTCCTCCCCCCCTCTTTAAAACTCAAAAGGGTATAATCATACCCAGGAGAGAGCACTCCTCAGAAGTTTAAATGGGGCTACTCACCCTGGCTGCTGCTGCTTTGCTTACAGTGAACCTGCCTTGTGGGTTTTAAATCAGCCATGACATCAGGTGGTATTGGGTGCCTGAGCTGGCACTTTTGTGTTAAGTCCAGGGGCCCTTGATAGTGTGCGTCACTGGAGTTATTGATCGTGGGAAGAAGACAGCTTGGCTGGCATCTTGCCTTTCCCTCTGAGTGGAGAAGCCGACTTGCTTTAAGTGCTCAAAGCAAAATTCTAAGTGGGGTAGATTTGCTCTGTTCTTGTTTTTCTGGAATCTTAAGGCAAGAAAGTGTCTACAGTTGGTTTAGGAACTTTGGAATAGCCTTTGACAGACGGAATTAATCCGGTAGCTTCTCTGTTTAAGCTTGTTAGGGCTTAGTGCTTTTTGAGAAAATTCTGTGATTGGGTTGCTTGGTGAGGTTACATGGTGGCCCTTCCAGAATCTTGTGTGGATCTCAGAGGCCCTTTTCTAGCCCTGGTTTTATTTGCAGCTTGGACAAATTTAAATGTGACACCAGTGGAGTGGCTGTGTGGTCTTGGGAATTTTTGTGTTCTGTGATGCATGTGTTTTGGGGAGTCTACAGAAATGAGGGCTTCATGAGCAAGCTAAAAGCTTTCCAAAGTTCGCTGCAAATGCCTATTTTTAGCACTTCTTTTGGCTCAGATACTGGTGTTTTAGTTCTTTAAGGGACACATGCAGTAACTAGTAATAAAATGTTTTTGTGATATCTTTACTTTCTTGTAGGGTATTCTGTATTCTGGCTTAAGCTTCCAAGTCTTACATTTGTAGTTTTAAATCTTGGGATTTGGTTTTTGGATCCTTCTTACCCACTAGGTTATTTTAAAATGTTTAAAATTTTTTCCTATCCCAGCCACACCACTTCAAAAGTTTTGGGATCTGTATGATAAAAGTTCCAGGGTCAAACTACGTGGGTACAAATGCCAGCTCTATCACTTGTTGGCTGTGCCTCCTTGGGCAAGTTATTTAACTATTCTGTGCCTCACTTCCTTCATTTGTGTGATAGGTATTGATTTATGATTCACCTGGGTTATTGTACGATTTCACTGTGATGATACTTGTAAAGTGTTTAGCACAATGCTGTGCATTTAGTAGCTGTTAGGATATCTGCAAGACTGGGACTTTGTGGAACTTTCCCTGGGTTTCTGTTTTTCTCTACCTGTAACGTGAGGGGGGTTGGAAAATGCAGACCTTTTCTTTTTTATTATTATTATTATTATTTATTTATTTATTTATTTATTTTTTGAGATGGAGCCTCAAGCTATCCCCCTGGGTAGAGTGCCATGGCATCACAGCTCATAGCAACCTCCAACTCCTGGGCTCAAGCGAGTCTCCTGCCTCCGACTCCCAAGTAGCTGGGACCACAGGTGCCCGCCACACCGCCTGGCCATTTTTTGGTTGCAGCCATCATTGTTGTTCGGCGGGCCAGGCTGGGGATTCGAACCCGCCACCTTAGGTGTACATGGCTGGCGCCTTAGCCGATTGAGCCACAGGCACCGAGCCTATTTATTTTTTTATTAAGAAACCGAGGCTCGGCACCTGTGGCTCAAGTGGCTAAGGCGCCAGCCACATACATGTAAGGTGGCAGGTTTGAATCCCCAGCCCAGGCCCGCCGAAATGATGGCTGCAACCAAAAAATGGCTGGACCTTGTGGCAGGCGCCTGTAGTCCCAGCTACTTGGGAGGCTGAGACAGGAGACTCGCTTGAGCCCAGGAGTTGGAGGTTGCTATGAGCTGTGATGCCATGGAACTCTACCCAGGGGGATAGCTTGAGGCTCTGTCTCAAAAAAAAAAAAAGAGAGATAGAGTCTGTCACCCTCAGTAGAGTACCATGGTGTCACAGCTCACAGCAACCTCCAGCTGTTGGGCTCAGGCAATTCTCTTACCTCCGCTTCCCAAATAGCTGGGACTACAGGCACCCGCCATGATGCCTAGCTTTTTTTTTTATTGCAGTTTGGTTGGGGGTCGGGTTTGAACCCACCACCCCCGGTATATGGAGCTGCTACTCAATGAGCCACAGGTGCTGCCCCAGACCTTTTCTTTTAATAATTTATTTTTCCTGTCTCTGCTGCTTGAATTAGAAGATCCTGTTCTTGTGTTGTATGGATACTTCCCAGAGATAATGGGAAATGGGATCTATCTCCTTTAAAATTGACTTTTGCTATTCACAGACATAAAAGGTGTGGTATAGATAATCTTAAAGGTTGGTGACCCTAAGAATTGGCTGTTTTTGTTTGATTGTGGTGTGATGAATTTTGTGAAATAAGTTCTAATTTTTAAAGTTGCCTTTTCTAAAGGTTCTCTTTGGGAGAGTATACGTACACTCTCAGGCTGTGGGAAAAACCAGCTTTCCTAAACTAAAAGTTTGCTGTGGCTGGTGTACATGTTGTTGTACCTTGAGAATACTTAAGGTCCCCATCTTAGGATAATTCAGCTTACAATCTTTTGATGTTTTGATGATGCAAAAGCTATACTCATTTATTTGAAACTGTTTTTCAGGATCCTATACCAACATTCTGTTTTTCACTTTCAATGCAATATTCCATAAATTACACAAGATACTCA
>CAUYQV010169910.1:0-17528 GCA_963574575.1 Galagoides demidoff
TACATCTGTCTAACAAGGGTACAAGTGAACTTTTCTAGAACTAGAATATAAATGTTTCGATACAATGACTAAGCAAATGACATGAAATCTGTGTTAACCAGCTTGATGAAAGTATTTCAAATTGTATATGAAAACAGTACACTGTACCCCATGTTTGCATTAATGTATACAGCTATCAATTAATAAAAAAAAAAGAAAGAAAACTAAGTCTAAAATGATTATCCCTGGCCTCTTCTTCCTCTTCATTTTTCCAGATTAGTAAAAAATCAAATATGTGAGACAAATTATCATAGTTAAAAAGGAAAGGCGTTTCAGGTCGAGTGGACACATCTGAACACTAGCTCTGTCGCTTGTCTATGACTTTACTCAACTTATTTAACATCTTTCTCATTTTCCTCATCTTTTAAATGGGAATAACTCCACCTACTCTCTGCATTTACAATGGAGATAAATTGAGGTAATGCAAGTAGAGTGCTTTGCACCGTGCTCTCATTATCTCAGCGTCATCAAAAAGATAAGAATCGGAGAAAGATTAGATTACTTGTTATTTAATAATGGAACATATTGTTCTTGCAAAGCTTCTAGAACTTTCACAAAAATTAGGTGAAATATGTAATCCAAACCTCAAAAATCTTATTCCATAATTTAATTTTCCTACCAGAAAGACTTATTTTCTAAATGAGATCATTTCTACCAGCACAGTATCATAAACAAAGGGCAGCCGAGGTTGTGGGATGCACATTGTGTTTAGATTTTGGAATCTGAATTCCAGTTCCAACTCTGCTGCTGGCTTTGTGATCTGTGGGTAACTTAATTTCTCTGGGCCCAGGTATTTCCATCTGAAAGAGGTATGGGTTTCTAAAGTTCCTCCCAATTCCATCTTTCCATGATACCAAACATTCCCTTTTTTAGAAAATCAACCTTATGTTATGGGCACAATTGCATCTCCCCAATATTTGCGTGTTGAAGTCCTGACTCCCAGTACCTCAATGATCTTATTTTGAAGTAGGGTTTATTGCAGATGAAATGTGAAGATGAGGCCATACTAGAGGGAGGAGGGCCCCTGATTTAATATAACTGGTGTCCTCATAAAGGGGAAATTTGGAGACAGACATGCACACAGGGAAAATGCCATGTGAAGATAAAGGAGAGATGAGGCCATGTGTTTACAAGTCAGGGAACCCCCAAGGTGCTGGCAAACCACCAGAAGTTAGGGGAGTGGCATTGAATACTCCCTTACAGTGCTCAGAAGGAACCAGCCTTGTCAGCACCTTATCTCGACCTCCAGCCTCCAGAACTTTCACATAACACATTCCTGTTATTTAAGACACTCACGTTGTGATATTTTGTTACAGCAGCCCTAAGAAAACAATGCAACCTATTTCATAATGAACTAAAAATGCTAAGCTTCCATTATAATATAAAAACATATACATACTTATGTATTTGTAGGCACATAAAAATAATATAAAGTACATTACCAGAATGTGCATTTGATCGACTTGTGGTTTCAAGTAGACTGTTGATTGAAATATGGAACAATTAAACATTCAATCCAATTACTGAACATGATAGTCTCAAATTGAGAAGAATAAATTGTAAGGAAAAGCTTCAAAATTTAACAGCTTTTTATATCAGGAAGGTCCCTAAATATATCCCATTCTCTTTGAAGTCTCAGAGAACGCTGCTGTCTCAAAATTGCCTCTCTCGGTTTTTTACAACTCCCCAAATGGGTTTACTGAGCACTGGGAAAAGTAGAAGACTGTTTCCCTGCCGACATTCTAGGTTCATATCAGACTGGCTGGCTTTTCCCACTTTCTTTGTATTTCTCTGTGTGTTTCACTTCATGAGGATGTGAGACCTGAGAAGATAAGGCTCAGAACACTTCTATGCCATTGGCCAATGCCCACAAAACAAGTAAGGATGTGTCTTTCCATCTTTGACTTGTAGAAGCATCACCACATCTCTGCCTTATCGTCACAGGATGTTTTCCCTGTGTGTGCACGTCTGTCTCCAGATTCCCCCCGTATAAGGACACCAGTCATATTAAATCAGGGCCCACCTTACTCTAGTACAACATCTTAACATTGCATCTGCAATAAGTCCTATTTCCATACGAGATATTTAGGTGCACCTTTTCATAAAACCTTCCTTCATGGAAGTGCTAAGACCACTTTGGATGGAAGAGATCCCAATTTATGGCCAAAAAATTTTAATGCCCTATCATTCGTTGGAATGTAGTCCTGGGTGCTTATCTCGGGAAAATATTTTTGTAATATCTTTAAAGCTATACACATTTAACATAGTAATTAGGACCATCAGCTGTGAAGATCAAGTAGACTGGGCATCTGTCCTACCAATAGTGCCTACCTTGCAAGGTTGTCGTGAGGACTAAGGAGAGAAATGCTGTAAAGTGCTCCACACATCACTTGGATGATAGTATAGAGTATCAAATGCTCACTAAAGGCTCTCCAGTGAATTCTTTCTATTATTAGCAGGAGTATTAATAGTATCGCCAGCTTTGAGCTATTACCAGCAACATAAAATTTCAGTTCTGTGGATAGGTTGCCTCCTAAGTGATCATAGGGCAACTAACTAAACAAGTTTCCTTTTATTTACCGTCTTCCTAATAGACAAAATCTAACTTGGGCCTCTGAACCTTAGGATGTGAACCGGGGAACATTCACTAGCATGTGATGTGGCCCTCTTGCTATCCATACAACCATAGGGGTGTCTCCAGGCAAGACCAACCTACGCCACAGAGATGTGCACATAGCGGGAATAGACACCAACTGTAAATGGTTCTTTCTCATTGACTGTCTCACTGAAAGGCAAAGTAAAACTTTGAAAGTCTGTACAGTTCTCGGGATTTTATACACTGTCCACGTTTAGTTCCTCTGTCAGACCTGCTATTTTGTGTGTAATATAATACTGCTTAAGGTTATCAATCTTTAAAAAAGTATACCATTGCTTTATAGCCACTCCTGCTTTGCAATACAAATGACATAATTACTTGTTCTGGCTGGAGGGGGTCCAGTTCTTCTAGTTCATTTTTTAAATGCAAATCTTATTAAGTATTTTATCCTAAGATGGCTAATGCAAAAAGGGCAGTCCTCGACTAAGATGGACAACATGCCCCCAAAATAAATACCAGGCAAGGAATGAAACCTGAATTAAATCAGCGTACTGGAAAACCAAATTGATTACTTATTGAAATATGTTAACATGGTGTAATGGGTAACTGCCAAAGTCAGATGTACAGTAATATTACATGAATCATTGTCAGATGATCACCAAGCTTTATAAGAGCAATAAGATATTTTAAGACCTTTTCCACCAAAAATCTAGATGCTCATAAAAAAGATTATGGGTTGTGATCTGTACCTTATATAGCTTAGTTAAGAAGACCCTTTTGTTTTTTACAAGTCTCCTTTTTATTTCTCTTCAAAATGCATAGATATGTTGTCAAATAGAATAATGGGCAGTTTCTCTATAACATTTTGCAAGACACTTTTAAGAACGCTGAATGCTGTGGCTCCGCTCAGTTTATTTTAAGACTTCAGCGATGGAACAAAGTCTTTTTGAAAATTCTTTTTGTTTTGAAATATGTAATTCATAAAAAGTATATTTTGTATATGTTTATGCAAAATTGCATGTGTACAGTTTAAGAGATAATACAATGAATACCTCTATATTGACTTCTGTTCTAGCCAAAAATGATGTCTTTTCTATTCTAGCCAAAAAAGCTGTCTTTTTTGAGCTACCCGGATAGAACGATGCTTTTTAAGAGATGGCTTTAATCTTAAACCTATACTGAAAATAATTGAATTAAATTGTTTGATTGCTTTAGAGTACAAGCTTCTAGAGTATATTTACTACCTATAGTTTTTTTTTAAAGACTGCTTCAAAGTCTCGTTCAAACAATTTCCGTCATAATTTTGAAAACTGAAACATAACACTTCATGCATTTGTTCAGTGCTTATCAATTACAGAGTATTTGACAGCTATTGCTATTGTCCAGGTTATTATAACCCTAAAAGATAAAATTGTTAAACAGCAGTTATTAATTTCACAGCATTTAAATAGCAGTAGGGAATAACTAGAGCAGAAAACCAATCCCAATTCAAATAGTTGGACTGCCTTTTAGTTCTCTATCGATGCCTCAGTCTCCCCACTATTTATAATATAAATATCTATTCTATATATATTTAAAAAGCATCCTACCCTCCTCTCAGATTGACAAGATATTTGAGTATTTGTCTTTTTGATCAAAGCAATCTCAACAAAGAGGGAAAAGCCCTTTGACTCCTGCTGGGAAGAAAGTGACTTCATTAGCACATCATAGGGGTGCCCCTTTGAAAGTGTGTTAAATTGTGTTAACAGTTTGGTTAAGAGGTGGGAGTGTGGCTGGTTTAACTTGTCTCATTAATAGACTGGTGTGATTCTGAGTTAGATTTTGCAAGCCTGCTACAGTATTTCCTCACTCTTCTCCCTGGAATTCCTTACACTTTCTACAAACTCAGCTTCCAACTGTTATCAAGGCTCTGTTCTTGAGTGATTTCTAGCCCTAGGACTCTTCCTTTGTTTCCATCATCAAGAACTATTAGCGGCTCATTTTCCCAAGGAAAGGCCATTTCATTGTATTTTGTTGTTTCAGCAGCCTTTTGTCTTCCTCTTGAAGGAGAAATGAACCCCCACGCTTTCCAGAGAGGCAGGCACTCGGGGAAGCATATTGCTTTATGTGAGGAGAGACTAGAAGGAGGCCCAAGTGACTGGACACACACACCCTAAGGGTTATCCGAGCAACCAATAATTAAGTTCTTAGCAGCTGATTACTTTCTGTCGCTTAGATGCAAAGCAAACAGAAGTGTCATACACAGGATAAAAGCCAAAGAGCTGAGCACATGTAAACCTCTTTTGGAAGATTTATTACATGTCACAATGTGACTATAACTTATTCTCATCTGTCCCTCTTGGCACTTACCAACAGTGATGAAAATGGAGAGTCTTTACTCAGGGAACTCTTGACTGCATTACTATTAAATTATTTGCATATTGGTAGCACAGGGGGATCCTAGGATGGCATTCTTCCAAGTTTCATTACCCTAACCCTCACCACTCAGTAAGAGCTCCCACAATCCCAATGAGGTGGAGAGAAAACCGTGGTGCTATTTGCCTTTTGAGTATTCTCGCTGTTAACTAATGAAGAACGAAGGTGAACGGCACTAAATGAAAGAAGGAAGGGATAGTTGGGAGGATGGAAGAACTCTGCTGCTTATTAAAAGCGCTAATTGCATAATTCTTTGGGGGAGGAATTTAAGTGAGTGAGTACAGTTTTATCACAAAACCACAGAGCCCCCTGTTGGTAACACAATATAGTTTGCCTTGCTCATTGTCAATATATTTGGATGAAAAGTTCCATCTTGGAGCATTTATTATGTCACAAACAAGCAAATGATTATGGATTTTTCTCCATCCAATTGTGCGCCTTTCACTAACTACAAATTAAATCCACCCAGATACACATGACTGTATACTCATCTTAACAACTAAACTTACATAAAGCCCAACATAGACAGCATAGTATCATTAATCTGCCTGTTTCGCTAAGTTTGAAATTACCATTATGGTCTATTCTCGTCATTCTGACCTTGATTTTTAAACATCTCACATTTCCTTTTGTTGGAAAGCTAGTTAGGAAACGTTATCCTGGTAAGGAGAACAAGGTGGGAACCCCAGGCTTCCCATCTTGGTGCCTCCCACCTGAATTTTATTCCAAGTGATTGCTCACACCTGGGGCGCAATCTACTGATCAGAACTCAACCTGCCAACAATAAAAGGACCTCGAAGACTCACTGATCTAGCAACAGTTACAACGGAGTCTTAAAGGTGATTTAGAATGGACTTAAGATTAATTACCATGCAATTCATGCCCCTCCCCCAAGGGGGTTCTCAGAGAGGCTCTTGGGAGATCTGCATGCAAAGTAAGACTCTGGGTCCATGGTGACCTCTGACCATGAGGTGGGCCTGACCCAGGCGGTATAAAAGGGAATGACTGCCATAACCTTTGCCCTTTGTCTTTTCTTGGTCATGACAACGGGGCTGTTTGCTGTCTATGGTGAACATCTCTTGCATTGTAAGCTTGTATCTTGCTTTCATTCTATAAACTACTTTCTCTTTCTCAATAAAATTTGTGTCATCCTTGCCTGACTTTTCAGGTGTCTGGGTCATTTTTTGACCAAGAATGCTCCATGAACCAAAGACCCAGGCAGCTGCCTGAAGCCCCAACATTTTAAGTTTTTAAGATGCAGCTGGTCCGTCTCAAAGTTGTGTACAATTAATAAACTTTTTTCTTGCTAAAACTTGACTCACTTGTCTTGGTTATTTCAACGACTAGCTCCAGCCACCACTGTGCCACTCTAACACTCTTTCCACTTACACATGAGATCAAATTTAAGCAAATATCTGCCTGTCAGACCTTTGGGGATAATGTTTCCTAGTCTTCTCTTTCATTTATACTCTTCCACCTTGCTCTGCTATCAACTCATTAGTGCATTTCATTAGCAAGATCGGGGTAGCTTGGGGTGGGAATGGAGAGAACTAAAGGTCCTCTGAAATCCCTAGCACCTCCCCCAAACACTCCAAGTTAAGCAATTCCTATGATTATTTCAACAGAAAGAGAATCAGCATAAATGCATTTTAAATCATCAGTCTGGGATTATATTTATTTATCTATAATGCAGACTTGAAATTTTAAAAGTTTATTTATAGAGAAATGCAGCCTTCAGACAAGTCCCCAAATCTGTTTTAAACCACATTGTTACCTCAGATCTCCATCAGTCTGAACATCCAGGAGCCATTCCTGTTTTTCTTTCACCCTGACATACTTTGAATTGATTTCCGCATGTGGATAGCAGCCACAGATTCTTAATCCTGCTCATGTTTAGCTGATGGCGGAATTAGCCCTGTCCTCCAAGATCTATCCTGTTTCTTAATGATTCTTTAACCAATTAGTCTTCAACCCCCAAAATCATACTCTCTCAATATTTCTTCCTCATTGAACCCTCACTTATGACTCACCCATAAATCTACATAATCCCTTCTTTGTAAATTGTAAAAATTATAGAAGAAATTTAACAATCATTTGTTAACTTGAAGTACATCATAGAATGCCTAAATAAATATATATATATTTCTCTCTTATTCTTTTCAGAATCGTCTCACTCCCTTATCCTTTAAATATTATTGTTCCTAAATTATGTGTTTTTTTTTAATTTTTCCTCTCTTTGGCTTTTGTACAAATCTTCTTTGAAAAGTCTCAGTAAGTTGTATAATTCCTTTCCACTGCTCCTGTAAGATGATTCCCAATGCCTACTCAACATATTTATCAGAACATATCAATGCAACAAATGTATGTATTCATCTAGCAATCACTTATTAAGAAACTTCCAGTTTGGGCCATGATAGGATAGCTAACTTTGAAATTAAATTCTCACCATAAGGAATTTGAAAATTTGGAAATATATATAAGTGAACTATTTCTAGTCATTGTATAGAAGCTGAGGCAAGCCTACAACCCATGAAAAAGGGGAGGCCCATGAATAAACATCATAATCACTCCTCCAAGATGTTGAATCTCTGGGCTAAACAAGTGCCAGGAGAGCTTCCAGGCACTTGCTGAGGACAGCTGCTGAGAAAGAGCATAGAATGTTCAGCTAAGTCAGGTAGAATGTTCTAAAGCTTAGTGCACTTTCTAGGAAAGCCTGGGACCCTGGCACGTGAAACAGGCCTGCTACATGTGTGTGCACCCTAAGATTTGGTCTCCCAAACTCCTTTAAATCCTTAGATCCTGTAGAAGTAGCCCATCTCTTTTTTTTTTTTTTTTTGGAAAATCTTTTTTTTTTAATTAAATTATAACTGGGTACAGTAATGCAATCATGGGGTACAGTGTGGAGTTTTCATATACAATTTGAAATATTTTCATCAAACTGGTTAACATAGCCTTTATATCATTTTCTTAGTTATTATGTTAAGATGTTTATATTCTACTTTTAGAAAGATTCACTTGTACCCTTGTAAGATAAACCATAGAGGTGATCCCTCCAGTCACCCTCTCTCCACCCATTCAATTCACCTCCCTCCCCTCCCCACGCCCACCCCCTCCCCAACTTCGTAGGCGATAATTAGGTTATAGGGTTAATAAGAAAACTATAAATTAGTTTCATAATAGGGCTGTGTACCTTGCATACTTTTTCTTCCATTCTTGTGATACTTTGCTAAGAAGAACATTTTCCAGCTCCATCCATGTAAACATGAAGGAGGTAAAGTCTCCATCTTTTTATGGCTGCATAGTATTCCATGGTGTACATATACCACAGTTTATTGATCCATTCGTGGATCGATGGGCACTTGGGCTTCTTCCATGACCTGGCAATTATGAATTGAACTGCAATAAACATTCTGATACAAATATCTTTGTTGTAATGTGGTTTTTGGTCTTCTGGATATATACCTAATAAAGGAATTGTAGGGTCAAGTGGCAGGTCTATTTTGAGTTCTCTAAATGTTCTCCAGACATCTTTCCAAAAGGAATGTATTAGTTTGCATTCCCACCAGCAGTGTAGAAGTGTTTCCTTTTCTACACATCCATGCCAGCATCTCTGGTTTGGGGATTTTCACAAAATCCCATCTCTCATTTTTAAGAACTATACTTCCTACATGGGGGAAAGCACTTCAGAGTCCTCTCTCCAACAATGTAACAGTATCAGGACTTTCCCTCATCTCTTATACTGCATGCCCAGTCAAAAATTAGGGGTAACTCATAAAAACAAAACCTCAAGGATACACTGGGCCTGAGTAGTGAGGAAAAGAACTATATTCCCAAAGACCTTCAGTGATTAGCCAGCCTGAATGGGGACATGGTTGGAGAGTATCTGAGGAAGTGGATTTTGAGAGCTCCCGATCAAGAGGACAGGACATAAAACTAGATAAAGGAGAATTTATTGACTTAGAAGCATTCTCTTTGGATGTGGGGTTTAATACTTGATAAAGACCCTAAAAGGTGGCACACATGTGCTGCTATGGTGTTGTTTAGAAACATGGAGAAATTGAGGGCCAAGGGACGCTGCAGTGCTTGAATTGCTAGGACAGATTGTAAACAGATTATGAGAGGAAAAAAAGGTTTTGGAGGGTGAGCACGTGGGAATGACTCTGTCATCTGAAGCTGGAAGACCCAAGACCCACACGAGGATTTTGTTCTACAGGAAAGTCCAGGGGACATATCATCTAACAAGGCTATTAGTAAAGCACTAGTGAGAGGGACACCAGGATCAGTAAGCAGTGCAGTAGTGGCTCTGTTCCCCAGGTCTCAGTGGATGATAGAAGAGGCCGTCAGAGAGCTGAAAAGCCAAGTAGATAAGACAATTGGAAGCAATAAAGGCTAACGAGCAGCATTTATCCACCCGAAGCCAGGGAGTCTCAGTTAACACAGGGCTAGTGAGGTTGGACCCATAAGCAAGGGAGCATCATTTTCCAAGAATTGTGGAGATGATTCATAGAATACAGCAGCTGTAAAAACAAATAAATGAATAGCCAGCAAGAATACCTTTAAATATATCTAATCAAAAGAATGCATGAATGGATAAGCTAGAGGCTGAGAATGGTCACCTCAAATAAAAAAAAAAAAATCATGATTATTTATCAATTTCCTGAACCTAAGACAAGTTTCAGATCCAAAATCTGTCAGTTGGAAAGATGACTATGTACAACTCCCAAGAAGAAGAGACTTGGCAATGCCTGGACCAGTATATATTATAACAATTTCCTTAGCCATTCCGCAACTGGACCTATCTCTATTTATTTGGGTAGTAATTATACACTGGGAATGCCCATGTGTTGCTACTGGTGTTTTGGGTGTAGGCTCTAAATTGACATAAATTTTTGGAGACCCAAAGTATCAAAGTTAAAGTGCAGTCATTTGGGGGGTTATGAAGTTAATGGAGTTCTGGTCAGACCAGATTAAGTGGATCCACAGGGTCCACAAAACCAGATGTTGGTCATTTCCCCAAACCCCAAATGTATAGTTGGGTTGGACATACCTGGAGGTTAGAGTAACTTTTACATTAGTCCCTTGGTCTGTGAGTAAAAAACTATATTATTAAGAAAGACCAAGTAGAAGGCTCTGGAACTAACATCTCTATCAAGTTAGTAAATTGAAGTTAGTATTATATTTCCAAGGATATGAAAAATATTAGTGTTATCCTTAGAAATTTCAGGTGTAGTATTCTCTGCCTTAACTGGTCTTTGCTCAAACTAGCTGAATTCTGGAGAATACCACAAATTCTGGAGGCTACCACAAATTCAAATGATCAGTGGTCCTAATTACAGCTGCCATGTTACTGTGGCATCTTTGTTATACCTGAATAATATAACTTCAGGGGCATGGTATGGGAGCATTAATTTACTGAATGAGTTCTTCTCTATCCCAATGAGGAAAGAGGACCATTGGTCCATTTCATTTCTATTAAATAAACAATGTAATTTCATAGTTCTGACTAATAACTATGTTAACCTTGTTACTTTTTCTTATAAATCTGAAGAGATTCAGATTTCACACATAACTATTATATCACACTGATCTATTACATCAATGACATTATTCTTATAAGGAAAGATGAAGAAGAAAAGGCTAGAATGCGGGAGGATTTGGTAAAACACACATTTCAGAGGGTTGAAGATAAATTCTATCTTTAGGGATCTGCCAATTTGGCAAAGTTTCTAGTGTCTAACATTAGGGGTATGCCAGGACAATAAAGCAAAAGCCTAGTTGCTGTATCTTACACCCCTTCCACAAAGAGGAATTACAATACCTAGTAAGCCTCTTTGGGTTCTAGAGACAACCCACATTATAAGAATACTGCACTGGCCCATGTTGTACGTGACCTAATGAGCTGAGTTTGGGTGGAGCCTGGAGCAGCAAAGAACTCTATAGCACATTCAGAATGCAGTACAAAAATCACTACAGCTTTCTACTTAAAAGCCAGCAAACTTGATGTTCGTGGAGGTTTCCACAGCGTAAAAAAATACAGTATGGATTTTATGACAAGTCTAAGTGGGAAAATCACAATCCAAGCCACCGGAGAAGACCTTGACATCTGCAGCAAACAAAACAAAATGAAACAAAACATTATATGCTCCTAGAAAAGCAGCTATTGGACTCATGGTTTAACCACGTGTCTGTCTTAAACTGCTCATGAGCTCAGCTCTGTTAGACCCGTCAACTCACTAAATCAGGTGGGCCCAGCAGCAATCCATCATTTATTGGAATGACACATCCTAAGTGGGAACAGAAAACATAAATAAACTGCAGACTGTCCCGAGCCACACGTAACTTACCACGTTTGTACCAACAATCCTCCTTCAGCTTACACTCATGGCCATACGAAAGATTCCATATAACTAGTTAAGGAGGAAGGAGAAGTCCAAGCCTGCTTTATGGACAGATTGATTTGGTATGAAAGTATAAGCCTAAAATGACAGCACCTACATTAGAGTCTCTATGAGTACTCTCGTTAGAGTACTCTATGTGTACACCTAGACATAGAGTGGCCTTGAAAGATGTTGGGGAAACAAAATCTTTCTGGAGAGTGCTGATTTTTGTGGTGTTTTTGGTTAACAAAATATACTCTGAGTTGAGAAAATGTATGAACTTGTGAGCAGGGGTAAATGGCTTGACCAGGTGACTAAGGGGCTGAGGAAAGTAGATGAGATAATCAGAGAAAAAGTGGTCTGGAGTAAAGGTACATACATGGTTACACAAGAGTAGGTATAATGTATGACGATATTTATATAATAAGTTAACTTAATAGCCACAGAGAGCACCAACTGTGCTTTGAAGATGCACAGAAAAGTCAGGTGGATGAAATGACTCAGTCAGTTGACGTAAGTGAGCCTGTATCGTTATCCACTGAACGTGCCCAATGAGCATACAGAGGAATCGATGATAGTGCAGATATTGAGACTATATATGGGCTCATATTCGTGGAATGCTACTCACCAAGGCTAAGCTAGCTACTGCTACATCTGACTTCAGCCCACAACAACACAGACAGAAGCATGGCATTGATTCTCCAGGAGAATACAACCACTTGGTAGCAAGTTGACTACTTTTGGCTCCTCCTATCTTAAAAGGTCTACCCAGGGCTTACAGAGTGTCTAATTCATAGGCATGATGGTTATTAATATGTATCAATTCGCCTAGGCTATGGTGTCCAGTTTTTGGTCAAACACCAGTCTACTCCCTGTAAGAATGTTTTCAGTGATTAACATTTAAAATCACTCAGTAGACTTTGAGTAAAAAGTATTATACTTCATAATGTGAATGAGCTTCATCCAACTAACTGAAGATCTTAGCTGCACTGAGAAAAAAGAAATTCAGGCTTCAGAACGCCTTTGGACTAGAATATTTTGCAGTCTGCTGGCTTGATATAAGTCAGATTTCAGACTTACTAGCCCCCAGAGTCACATGAGCCAATTCCTTAAAATAAATTCTTCTACTTCTCCTCCTCCTCCTTCTTTTTCTTCTCTTCCTCTCACTCTCTCTCTCCACACACACACACACATATGAATAAATAAGAGACTATGAGACTCTTGGCCACTTAGAGCATCAAGGATAACATTTTGCAGGTTTTTTTGTTTTTTTCCTACTAGAATTAAAGGCATGGCAAAAATTGCAAAACAAAAAAAAAGAGAGCAAGTACTACATGGAGTACAACTGATAGAAACAAACAGTTTGCATTGCTCAGGATGTTGTAAAAATACTAATTTAATGTACACTGTGAAAAATTGAAGAAGTGATTTCTAGAGTAACCACAAAATAAAGATACTAAAAGTTATAACCAGGGCGATGCCTGTGGCTCAAAAGAGTAGGGCACCGACTCCATACGCCGGAGGTGTCGGGTTCAAACCCAGCCCCAGCCAAAAACTGCAAAAAAAGAAAAAAAGTTATAACCATAAAAATGCTAATGGAGAAATTAAATTAGAAAAACAAAAATATTTCATCAATACAACCAAAACAAGAAAAACATTAAACAACAATGAAAAGATGGGAAGAGAAAACCCAAAAGGGATAGATGTAAATGTAGGTAGATGTAAATCTACGTCATAGTTATATTACGTGTATATTGACCCACCCCTACTAAAAAATAAGGGTTATCAGATTGGATTTTTAAAAGTTGAATTGCATTCTATTGAGTCTTAATATCTATCATTAATATTTAATACTTTAAATATTAAAATTGAAGGTACATTAAGAAAAAAGAATGAAGAAAAGTATTCCAGCTAAACACTTAGCAAAAGAAATATGCTATTGTTAAATTAATATTAGACATGATTGCATTGCAGACACAAAATATTACAAGATAAAGACATTTCATAGAGATAACAGGGTCACTTAACAAGAAGATATATAAACCTAAGCTTGTACAGGTCTAATAATATAGTTAGAATATGTAAAGCAAGAATGAAAAAAACTAAAAGAATAGACAAGCATATATACAACTACAACTGAAAATTTTAACACATCTTTCTCAGTAACTGAGCGGAGAAGCAGGTAAAAAATTAGTAAGGCTATAAGAGATTTGAACAATTTGACATATCAAATTGATTTATTGATACATCTATTAAATCAATTACCTGACCACAAGATTTTTAATTCAATTCTCCCTGTAAATGATGAAACGGGCAAACAAAAAAGTCAATAAGCATGCTCTGGAATAGCCAACACAATATTGGAGGTGAAGAACAAAATAGGAGGACAAATACTATTCAACTATAATACTCATTATAAAGCTTCAGTAATCAGACCATGCGTTATTGTGAAAGAATACACAGATAGACCCAATGGGACAGAATAAAGAGCCCAGATCACAGCTGATCTTTAACAAAGAAGCAGAAACAATGCATGGAGAAAATACAGTCTCTTCAACACAAGGTGCTGGAACAGCTGGACAACCACATGGAAAATAATGGATCTAGACACAAATCTTACATCCTTCACCAAAATTAACTCAAAATGGGAAAAGACACAAATGTAAACCACAAAACTTTAAAACTCTTATAAGATAACAGAGGAGAAAATCTAGATGACCTTGAGTATACGTATGAATTTTTTTTCCCTTTAAGATAGAGGCTCACTTTGTCACACAGGCTAGAGTGCTGCAGCATTAGCCTAGCTCACAGCAACCTCAAATTCCTGGGTTTAAGCCATCATCTTGCCTCAGCTTCTGAAGTACCTGGGATGACAGGTGCCCACCACATGGCCTAGCTAATTTTTCCACTTTTAGTAGAGACAGAGTCTCACTTTTGCTCAGGCTTATCTTAAACTTCTGAGCACAAGCAATCCTTTCACCATGCCCAGCCAAGCAATCACTGGTGTTAGATATAACACCAAAGGCATGATCCATGAAAGATATAATTGATAAGCTGGACTTCACAAAAAATTAAAATTTCTTCTTTATAAATGACACAGTCAAGAGAATGAAAGGGAAAATGATATTCTGGGGAAAATATTTGCAAAAGACCTATTTGATAAAGGACTGTTTTTCAAAATATACAGATAAAACTAAAAGCTCAATAATTTTTAAAAATCCTGATTAAAAACGGGGCAAAAGATCTGAACAGAGCAGAGCATTCACCAAGAAAGAGATAGCGATGATAAACAGTATATGAAAAGGAGCCCCATATCATAGGTAATCAGAGAGATGTAAATCAATGCAATAATGAAACTCTAGTACACACCTATTCAGGCCAAAATCCAGAATACTGACAGCACCAAATGCTGGTGAAGAGGTGGAGCAACAGGATCTCTCAGTTATTGCTGTTGGGAATGCAAAATGGTGCTACCACTTTGGAAGATAGTTTGGCACTTTCTAGCAAAGCTAAACACACTCTTAACCATCCCACAATCCATCTCCTTGATAATTACCCAAATTAGCTGAAAATTTATGTATGCACAAAAACCTGCATATTGATGTTTATAGCAGCTTTATTCACAAGTGACAAAACATGGAAGTAACCAAGATGTCTCTCAGTAAGCACATGGATAAATGAACTGTAATACACCAAGACAGTGGAATATTATTCAACACTAAAAAGAAACGAGCTATCAATCCGTGAAAGGACATGGAGAAAGCTAAATGCATAAAACTAAGTGAAAAAAGAATGAAGAAGCCAATTGGAAAAGGCTACATAGTATGTGATTCCAACTACAGGACATTTCAGAAATGCCAAAACTATGGAGATAATAAGAAGATCAATGGTTGCCAAAGGTTAGGGGAGAAGCAGTTATGAATAGGCAGAGAACAGAGGATTTTTAAAGAGGTGAAACTATTCTGTATGATATCATAAGAGTGGACATATTTCACTACACATTTGTTAAGACCCGTAGAATGTACACCACCAAGAGTGAACCCTGATGTAAGCTGTGGACTTTGGATGTTAATGGCCTATTGATGTAGGTTTATAGATTGTAACAAATGTACCTTCTGGTGTGGGATGTTGATGGTGGGGAAGTCTATGCATGTGTAGGGGAAGGAGGTCTGTGGGAAATCTCTGCACCTTCCATTCGATTTCTCTAGGAATCTAAAACTGCTCTAAAAATAAAGTCCATTTTTTAAAAAGACAAAAAGGCAATCCACAGTTGAGAAAGTATATTTGCAATACATATACCTGACAAAAGAACTGTATCCAAATACATAGAAATGGCCCACAAGTCAATAGGAAAAAAAAGCAAATAAAAATGTCCAAAATAATAAAAAAGGCAGTTACAGAAGACAATTTCTAATGGCCAACAGGTATATAGAAATATCCTTAATATTACTCCTCATTAAGGAAATGCAAATTCAATCTATTAACACAATGACACCACTATACAACCACCAGAATGGCTAAAAAAAAAAAAAAAGACTGATCATAGCAATTGTTGGCAAAGATAAAGAGTAACTGTAATGCTTATACTTAGTTTTTGAGTGTATAAATTGGTCCAGCCATTTTTTAGTAAATAAAAGCCTATTTTATAATTCACCAATCCAATGCCTAAGTATATACTCAGGAAAAATAGTATGAGAGCCCACAAAAAATGATCAGCACAAAAATATTAAATGTAACTATTACTGAACATCAAAAACTGTAAGTTCATATGTTTGTGAAGAAGAAAATGGATAAATAAATTATGGCATGTTTATGCAATGGATTTCCATACCACAGTGCAAAGGAATACACTACTGGTACATGGAGAAACACGGATGAATCCCAAAGTAAAAAAGAAGAAAGAAAAGAAAAGAAAGAAAGATAGAAAGAAGGAAGGAAAGAAGGAAGGAAAAGGAGGAGGCAGTGGAGGGAGGGAAGGTGGAAGATAAGGAGGGAGGAAAGAAGGGAGGGAAGGAAGTGGGGAGGGAGGGAGGGAGGGTAAGTACTGACTGATTCCATTTATAGAACACATATGGAGTTGGAGACCAGCAATATTTACTACATAAAAGTCAGAATAAACATTAACTCTGGTGGGCAGGGAGAATGATGAAACTTCTGTGAAGTTGGAATGATTCTATACCTTCATCTAAGTGGTGATGGTTAGGTAAGTTATACAAATGTAAAAATTATTGAGCTCTACACTTAAGGTTTGTGTGCTTTCCTATATACACACACACAGAATGTCCTAATAAAAAGTGAATAGTACATACACACATCAATAAGCAATCATTTATTCATCCCTTACAATGTGTTGCCACTGTATTCGACCTTCTACTGGATATCAGTTAGGATACTAATTTCAATAAACATTCTAACCTACAGTCCAGTGGTGGAGTGGAGAAGATAGCCGCTTAAACAGACACATTAGAATGGTCATGCTATAATTATCCTTCCAGAGTCATCATCATGCTGTGGAAATACCTGGGATGAGAACAACTACATCATCTGGGGCTGATGGAAGAGGCTTCTCTGAAGAACCAATTTGGAACTTGGAATTTGAAGTGAAATAGAAGTGTGCCAGGGAACAATACGTAAAGGTGGGGTGAAATCTGATAATTCTAGATAGATGGAATAATTTCAAAAAGGTGAGATCCAGAAAATAGAAGCGAGGTTTATAATCACTGATTTAATTAACAAAGTGACTTACAGCCAGATGACAGGGCTAAATAATTCAATGTGAATGATTCCTAGGCACAAGTTGGAAAATTCTGGGCATATAAAAAGCATCTTGGGGCTCGGCACCTGTGGCTCAATCGGCTAAGGCGCCAGCCACGTACACCTAAGGTGGCGGGTTCAAATCCCCAGCCCGGGCCCGCCAAACAATGATGGCTGCAACCAAAAAATGGCCGGGTGTTGTGGCGGGCGCCTGTGGTCCCAGGTACTTACTTGGGAGGCAGAGGCAGGAGACTCTCTTGAGCCCAGGAGTTGGAGGTTGCTATGAGCTGTGATGCCATGGCACTCTACCCAGGGGGATAGCTTGAGGCTCCGTCTCAAAAAAAAAA
>CAUYQV010169913.1:0-10584 GCA_963574575.1 Galagoides demidoff
TGGCGGGCAACTGTGGTCCCAGCTACTTGGGAGGTGGAGCCAGGAGTCTCGCTTGAGCCCAGGAGTTGGAGGTTGCTATGAGCTGTGATGCCATGGCACTCTACCCAGGGGGATAGCTTGAGGCTCCGTCTCAAAAAAAAACAAGAAACAATTTCAGAAGGAAAATGGAACTAGGATAGCCATTTCAAGAGTTGCCCCCAACAACAACAACAAAAAAAAAGATCCACTTCTGGCCAGGCATGGTGGCTCAAAGTGGTTGAAGCCAAGTGCAGTTAGCCCCAATGTGCCAGCAGTTGACCTGGGAGAGGATGGACAACTTGTAGCATAGGCTAAGTCTGCAGAAAAAAATTGGTAAGATTTTACTCTGTAATGAAGAGAGAACCTTAACTTGCTGCCTTTTCTCTTCCTGATAGGACATGAGTCTTACCAAGAGAGGACGTGAGCCAGGCACAGTATCTCACACTTGTAATCCTAGCACTCTGGGAGGTGGCGATAGGAAGACTGAGCTCAGGAGTTTGAGACCAGCCTGAGCAAGAGCAAGACCCCGTCTCTACTAAAAATACAAAAACTAGGTGGACATTGTGATGGGGGCCTATAGTCCCAGCTACTCAGGAAGCTGAAGCAAGAGGATCACTTGAGCCTGAGACTTTGTGGTTGCTCTGAGCCATGATGAAGTCATGGCACTCAAACCAGGGCTACAGAGTGAGACTCTGTCTCAAAAAAAGAGAGAGGGTGGTGCCTGTGGCTCAAAGGAGTAGGGTGCCAGCCCCATATGCCAGAGGTGGCGGGTTCAAACCCAGCCAAAAAAAACGGCAAAAAAAAAAGAAAAGGAGAGAGAAAGATAAAGTATGTGATGCCTGGTGCTACTGCAGCCACGTTGCAGCTATGAGTGGACGGCCCAAGGGAAATGCCAGCCCATGGCAGGTGCAGTGGTTCATGACTACAATCCCAGCACTTTGGGAGGGCAAAGTAGGAGGATCACTTAAGGCCAGGAATTTGAGAACAGCTTGGGCAACATAGAAAAATCCTGTTTCTACCAAAAAAAAAATTTTAATTATCCACTTGTGGTGGCATGCACCTATAGTCCTAGCTACTCAAAGGAGGATACGTTGAGCACTGTATTCTGAAGCTGCAGTGAGCTGTGAACGGGTGATAGCACCACCGCACTCCAGCCTGGCCAACAGATCAAGACTCTGTCTCTTAGACAAAAATAATAAGTAATGCCAGCCCAGAGCCCTGACTTTGTTGAGTTTCTATAGCAACCCTGGGAATAGCCATCTCAAACTTCTTGATAAGAGGGATAATATATATCTGTGATGTTTATGCCATTCTAGCAGCTTCTAAACAACCTAAATAATGCTCTGTTACTTTATAAATCAGAGCTCAGTTTTACAAGGAGAAGGAGGCAGCTTTTCCTCCCTCTGTGACTTCTCAATCTTGAATCTTTCCCTGTTCGGTTTCCAATCAACTCTGCAGATCCCTAAAAAGAGATTTTGTGGTGAGAATGTATATACCAGGAAACCAGGGTCCTGGGGAGTCCCAACTGGAAGGAGCCATCTGCCTTGGAGAAACCCAGCTCCCTGTTTCAGGTCCAGGACCAGCTGAACAAAGCAGGCTAGAGCAGTGGGGGAGATGGCAGAACTTTCTTCCACAAGAGCCATCAGGGAAAAACACCCAGTGCCCGTCTTCCGAGTGGGTGATCTAGAGCAGGCATGGCATCCTCGCCAGGGCAACACAGTCGTGCCTCAAGAACAGGAGGCCCCAGGGCACCAGCCTAACTTTGAAAAGTTGCCAGGCTGTCTCGAAAGGGCTGCTTTCCTCAGACAGTGAGTGTGTCATTTCCCACTGTGCTCTCTGAGGCAGGCCCCCGGCCCATCCCTGTGCACACACCTCGTCCTGACTCCTCACTGCAGCCCCACCTGGCAGAGGGGCTCTGTGCTCTAGCAGGCCAGCCCCTCTGCTCTGCTGAAGTCTGTGTTACCCTGTGGTTTGCTGGACACCCAGCAGATAGTGAATCCCGCGTGTCTACGAATAAGTCCCAACTGGGGAGCAGCAGCAAACAAGGCAACCTCACTGTCTTCTGCCTTCTGGCGTCTTCTCCCACCTTCACCTGAGGGCCCAGTGATCTTAGTCAGGACACTTGGTATAATATTAAATGTCCCTCCTTGTAAGGAATGCTGGATTGTTCATAATAGACAAGGAAGGGACAGTTAGAGTCATCACCATCAGTGTTTTTTGAGCACGTTCTATGTGCTTAGCACCATGCTGGGTGCATGGAACATAAAAAAGGCACCCAGGTTGTGTAGCCATGTTGGGCACATCATGGTACCATATCTGTGAGCCCACTGTGTGCCAGGCGCTGCACAGCCATCTCTCGGAGCCTTGCCACAGCCCTGCAAGATAAGTGCTGGTACATGATTCTCATGTGAGATGGGGAGCATTGAGCTCTAAGAACAGCAGTAAGCAGCTCAGGTAACAGCAGCTGTTGGCTTCTGTGGTCTGGAGCAGGGGTTGCCAAAGTTGGGGCCCAGACCATCTGTATCAGCATCACCTGGGAACTTGTCAGAAATGCAGATTCTTGGACCCAGACTCAGTGAATCAAGCGATCCGTATTTAACAAGCTCTCCAAGGCTTCTGATACACGCTCTAGTTTGGGAACCACTGAATAGTGAAATATCATATTTAAAAATGGTTTGAAGACTACAGGGCATTTATTTATCAATGTGGGTTTTTGCTTTTCCTAAATACTTTTTTCTTCCAAGAGACAGGGTCTTGCTATGTTGTGCAAGCTGGCCTCAAACACCTGGGCCTATGATCCTCCTGCCTCATCCTTCTGAACAGCTGGGACTACAGGTGTGTGCCACCATGTCCAGCTCTTGAAGACTTTTGTGAAAGATTAATGGGCTATTTATTTTTTTGTTTTAAAATTTTAATATTCTATTTATTATGAATACAAAATTGAAACAGTACTTCTAGGCTGAGTGCAGTGGCTCATGCCTGTAATCCTAATACACTGGAAAGCCAAAGCAGGAGGGTCACTTGAGCTCAGGAGTTCAAGACCAGCCTGAGTAAGAGTGAGACCCCATCTCCACTAAAAAGAAAAAATTAGCTGGGCATGGTGGCAGGTGCCTGTAGTTCTATCTACCCAGGAGGCTGAGGCAGGAGGATCACTTGAACCCAGGAGTTTGAGTTTGCTGTTAAGCTAGGCTGAAGCCATGGCACGTTAGCCTAGGTGACAGAATGAGACTTTTAATCTTAAAAAACAAAAAGAAAAAAGAGAAAACCATTCTATATCTCCAAGACCCACCCTGTGTAGGGCATACCCTCATGTTTTGGTGGCCTCGTGACTTGTCACTAGCAACTCTGCCTCAGGGCCTCAAGCAGAGTCTGAGCCTGCTGGGATGGGTAACTCCTGTCTGTGCACTGAGTATGTCACATGCAGAAGACGCCAATTCCTCCTCCCAGTCAGGCAAGTCTGGTCACTGCCCCACCAGGCTATCACCTGCAGGAGCAGCCCTGGCCCTGTGGCCCACAGAGCTGTTTACCTTCACTCAGAGGCCAGCTCTTATAAGTAGGTTTCTTGCCAGCAGCTGGTCAGTTTCACTTCCTGGTTGACACCCAGGGTTCCAAAACAATAACAAAGACTCACTTCCTCTGAATTGTGCATTCCTTGAATTCATTTGTGATACCTTTATATACACCCACAGCAGGCAAGGAAAGTTCAACTGAGCTCCCTTCCAAGCCTTATGAGAGTCAGGTGGTGCTGAGCCACTGATACTGTCTCTTTATAGGAGAGTTTAAAAACCTACTCCACAAACATTTGCTGAGACTTAAAAAAACACTCAATCCACAAATGATTGTGTCAGGGTCATTCCTGAGTACTGGGTGAGGCATAAATAATGTCTACCCTAAGGGAGTCCCCAAACACTGAAAGGAACCACCCCAGAGAGCTATGAGCCCCACCAGGGGAAGTGCTGGGAGCCTAGGCAGCACAGATAGGTCACCAGTAAACCATCTTCTGAGAAGATGGTTAGAGCTTAAAGGAGTCATCACTGTGGGCAAGAAGTCTCATGCTCATTGGTTTTCCAGAAACTTCTGAGTGCAACACTGGGGAATGATTCAAAGCCCAAGGTATAGAGTTTGCTTAGTTGCATGTGGTTTCTTAAATTTAAATGAATTTTTTTTTAAGGCAGAGTCTCATTTTGTCATCCTTGGTAGAGTGCCTTGGTGTCATAGCTCACAGGAACCTCAAACTCTTGGGCTTTTGCCTCAGCCTCCAAGTAGCTGGGACTACAGGTGCCCACCGAAACACCCAGCTATTTTTTTAAAAATGGGGGTCTCATTGTTGCGCAGGCTGGTCTCGAACTCATGGGCTCAAGCAATCTACCCGCCTGGGCTTCCCAGAGTGCTAGGATTAAAATGAATTTAAATTTAAACTTCAGGCTGGGCGCCTGTGGCTCAATTGGATAAGGCGCCAGCCACGTACACCTAAGGTGGTGGGTTCGAATCCCCAGCCCAGGCCCGCCAAATAACAATGATGGCTGCAACCAAAAAATGGCCAGGCGTTGTGGCGGGCGCCTGTAGTCCCAGCTACTTGGGAGGCAGAGGCAGGAGACTCGCTTGAGCCCAGGAGTTAGAGGTTGCTATGAGCTGTGATGCCATGGCACTCTACCCAGGGGGATAGCTTGAGTCTCAAAAAATAAATAAATAAATAAATAAATAAATAAATAAATAAATTTAAACTTCAGGTTTTTAGTCACTCAGTGACTACTGTATTGAACTGTGCAGATATAGGACATTTCTATCATCACATAAAGTCCTGTTGGATGGGCCTCTAAAACCAGGCCTTCCACTTACCAGTCACATGACCTGGAAGAAGCAGCTCTACCTTTCTATACCTCAGACTTCTCATCTACAAAATGGGTATACTTACCTCAAAGGCTGGAATGCAGACAAAATCAACTAATCAATGGATGCAACATTCTTGGAACCACAAGGCCAGGTACATAGTAAGTGTTCAGTAAATGCCAGTTTTCTTTTCTTTCTTTTTTTTTTTTGTGACAGAGTCTCACTCTGTCACCTTGGGTAGAGTGCTGTGGGGTCACAGGTCACAGCAACCTAAAACTCTTGGGCTTAAGTGATTCTCTTGCCTCAGCCTCCCAAGTAGCTGGGACTATAGGCGTCTGCCACAAGGCCCAGCTATTTTTGTTGCAGTTGTCATTGTTGTTTAGTTGGCCTGGGCTGGGCTTGGATCTGCTAGCCTCGGTGCGTGTGGCTGGGACTGTAACCACTATGCTACAGGCGCTGAGGCAATGACAGTTGTTTTTATCACCATTAGTCCATAGCACCCAGAGCAGATATTATGCCTCATGCCTCTGCTTCTCTCCTAGTGCTGCTGCTCCTCAGATGTTCAGTACATGCCTACCAATTCCTTTTTCCCTGGCTCCTTCACCCAGGGGCCAGGCTGACAGGAATCTACCACGAGCAGGTAGGTAAAGGCAGGAGTACTCACATCTGTAGAGATGGTTCCATACAGGAAAGAAGGCCATGTAGAGGGCCACGTCCCCCACCGTTGGGTAAGACTTAAAGATGGAGATGATGGCAATCTGGATGAACATGAAGAAGACGGGGTGCTCCCTGGGGCAGGGCAGGGGAAGACAAACAGACGGAGAGAGATCAGCCAGAGACCAGGCCTACCCCAGAGACTCTTGACCCCATCTTTTGAACCAAAACCTCTCCCCAGGGGACTTCAGGCAGGGATTTGCTCTAGTAGCTATAAGGCAGGGCCCAGGCCCCAGCAGTACAGCAGAAAACTGCAGGGAATACCCAAAGGTGGTGAGGAGGGCCCAGCAAACACTAGAAAAGCAGGCCACAGAGGCGGTTCCCATCAGTGGCCCCCCCTCTGCCTCTCCCAGCTCTGGGCCTTCCCCTAGGAGCAACTGAGGAAGAAAACAAATGAAGTCAGCATTCTTTATTACTGGGCTTAAATGACTGCTTGTCAGGGTAACCAGGAAGCCTCCCTTGCCAGAGGGCCTCTGTAAGCTGCCCAGGGTAGGAAGTGCCTCCTTGCTGATGCCTTCTTCTCTGACAATATGATCAGTGGGCTCTGCAGACCCTCGGTGTAGAGAGCCCCTTTTCAGAAAGGGAACAGAGAGCTGCACACAGCTTGTCAGTGCTTGACAGCTGGGACAGGAGTTCTTGCAACTTAAACTAACGGCAGTTTAAACTATTATTATAAACTAGTAAGTGAGAACAATGGCTACCATGTCCTGAACCCTCACTCCATGCTAAGTTCTTTGCAAGTCCCTTTTCTTGCATCATCTCTTATGATCCTGACCATGCCTCAGCCATCCTTAAGGCAGGTGATCCTGTCACCCGCGCTTCACAGATGCGGAAACTGGGCTTCAGAGAAGTTAAGTGAGTTGACGAGGTAAGTTAGAAGTAAGGGAGCTGTCTGTCTCCACAGCTCTGACCACCACCTACAGTGTTCTCCTGAGTGCTTAACTCCCTTCTCTACTCTGGTCAAGGGAGGGTGGGGGACAGAGCTCACCTCCAGCGCCCCTCCCAGAGGTGACCAAGTGCTAAAGGAAAGCAAACAGGAAGAGGCTGGGCCTAACCTCTCCTCAGCTACCTCTAAACAACATGCACGTGACTTACTTTTGCAAAGGACATGGACCCCAGCTCATGAGGGTTCTCCTCAGAGGTTAATGACAGTCTTGTCTTGGAGGTCAGAGGTCAGAATGACTCAATGAGTACAAATTTGAGATATGGTGACAAATACGTACACACCTCAAACACTGCTACACAGCAAATGCCTCAGAATCTCAGCTTGGCAAAGTCACAGAACCCCGTAGCCTCCAAGGAGCGTATACCCAGCTCAGTGTGACAATCCAATCACATTGATTTTTTAGGTATCTGATAACAACGCAATATATATATTTTTAAAGATAGAGCCTCACTTTGATGCCCTCACTAGAGTGCCATTGAGTTACAGCTCACAGCAACCTCAAATTCTTGGGCTCAACCGATTCTCTTGCCTCAGCCTCCTGAGTAGCTGGGACTATAGGGACCTGCCACAACACCCCCCATTTTTAGAGACGGGGGTCTTGCTCTTGCTCAGGCTGGTCTCGAACTCATGAGCTCAGGCAATCCACCTGCCTCAGCCTCCCAGAGGGCTGGATTACAGGCATGAGCCACCACATCCAGCCCAGCTGCAACATTTCTATTAAAAGTTCAGAGATAATGCAGTGACAAAAAACATGGACCAGAGCCTTCTGCAACACTGCATAGGAGAGATGGCTCAAAGGGCACTGTCCCCACAAAGCTGGCACTGGAAGCAAAAACTGCAGGGAATTTTTGCAGTAAGAGTTTAGGTGGAGCCCCCTGTCCAGGAGGACAAGGAATAGTGGGGGGGGAAGCAAGTACCGTCATGCTTTCTGTCCCCACAGCCACAAGGCTCTGGCCTGAGGGAGTGGGAGACCACACAATAGTGGTAGTATTGTCTACCCAGGAGTGAGGTGTGGCCTCCTCATGCAGATAGTAAGAGCTGAGGGGGAGCTGGCTGGACAGTAAGGAAAGGTGCTCTGGGCTCCCTCTTCCTCTCAGCTCAATGGCTGGGCCTCACCAGAACACGGGCAGAGAAGGCGGACACACACAGCTGGAGAGCTGCCAGAGTTCTGGGCCCTGCCAGGCCATGGATGGAAGGTTTCCTATTATGCCAGGCCAAAGCTGTGTCATGGGATACATCACTGAGGTTTTACAGAACGGGAACCATGGGCATCCGTGCACAGGCCATGGAGAATGGCAGAACAGAGCAAAGAACTCAAGCTCTTACAATCCAAATCCAGTGCTCTACCAGGTTCCCTACACCATCCAGGCATATCTGCACCTGTCTGTGCCTGTTTTCCCTTCTCTGAAGCTAAAATGATAGAAACATTTCCAGAGGCCACTACAAGCTCTCTCTCAGGAGCTTGGTGTGGTGCAGGGGGATAATCATGGATTCTGGAGAGAAACCTGGCTCTGAGTCCCAGCTGCACTGTTTACAAGCTTTGAGCAAACCATTCCACTTCCTCAACTATCAGATGGAAGTGAGGATAAGAATACAACGCCTACCATCATGAGTGGCTGAGTTAGTTATGATGACATTTCAGAGAGCCTAGAAAGATGCCTGGGATGGAGCAGACTCAACGTGTGCTACCTCTCTCACACTGCATAAGAGAACTCCACAAGCAAACATTTCGAGGGAACTGATCAAAAGATTAAACAGAGCTGCAGGTGGCCAGCTCCCAAGTCCCCTTGGATGAACTGTCACTGGGATGCTAATGGAAGATACTCAACCAGATCAACTTTTCCCACAGACACCCACCCTCCACCACAACCCCTGTTCTTGTCCAAAACAGTGAGTGGGCTCAGCAGCAATGGGGTTTAAGCACCTCCAAGTGAAGCCAGGGGATGCTGGGGGGCAAAGCACCCTCCCTACACCCTGTACACACCTGTGACTCTATTACTGGCTATGGCCAATGGCACTCTTAGAAGCTAAGGGCAAGATGACACAAACCTAACAGCAGGTGTCCCCATCTGAAGGGCCCCAAGGCTACAAGGGACATGGGGTCCCTGGGTGGCTCTGGGAACAACACAGCAGCAGGTCCAACCACTTACTTTAGCTTTATGGCTAAGGGGATGGTGTAGAAGAAGACGTTGATCTGAAACACGCACACAAAGAAGAGGCTGAAGTGCTCAAACATCTCTGCAAAGAAGTACCAGAAAAGACCAATGTTGGGAGTGAGATCTGGAACAGAAAGTCTGGAATTAAGAAAACAAAGGGAGAGAAAAAAGAGCACAACATTAGAAATGGTCTGCTTTGACCTTGATTCTCCTGAAGACTTTGGTCACTTCTGGCAACTTCCCATCCTACAGAGACCAGGATGGGAAGGGCTCTCCAGGTTCCCTGCATATAGGTTTCTAACAAAAACAAGGGGCAGAAACAGAGAACAATACTCCATAATAAACATTAGCTAAGCCAAACAAATCTGAAACGAGGCAGGGATTCATCCTAGAAATCAAGAGACTAGTCTCTCTTTTACTACCCATGACAGTTTAAACTCAGGAGATTAAGGGGAGAACGAGTTTTAAATACACAGTATCTATTATATTTTGGGCATTCCAGAGACCTGCCTTAGAGAAACAAGCTCAAAGATCCTGCTCCTCCCCATTCTTGCTCCATACCACACCCCATAGCAGGAGCCAGAAGACTGAGGCCTGAGAAAGCAGTGAGACTTCTAGGAGATTCAGGAACCATCATCATGTTTTGGCTAGGATCCCTAGGGTCCCAGACCTCATTTGAGAAATTAGGGTTTTAACTGGAAAATTTTTTGTTTGGTTAAATCAGACAAAGACTGGCTGGGATTCTGGCTCTTTTAAAAGTTTACATTTTATGTAAATATACATATATATATGTATGTGTGTGTGTGTGTGTGTGTGTATATATTTTGAGACAGTCTCACTATGTCACCCTCAGTAGAGTGCCCTAGTGTCACAGCTCACAGCAACCTCAAATTCTTGGGCTTAAGCGAGTATCTTGCCTCAGCCTCCCAAGTAACTGGGACTACAGGCACCCACCACAACACCCAGCTATTTTTTGTTGCAATTATCTAAATGGCCGGGCTGGGGTTGAACTTGCCAGCCTCAGTGCACTGTAATCACTGTGCTATGGGTGCAGAGCCTACATTGTATTTTTGATTTTTAAAAAATACAAGTCTGGCTGCAGAGGCTTATATCTATAATCCTAGCACTCTGGGAGGCCAAGGTAGGAGAATCCCTTGAGCTCAGAGTTTGAGGTTGCTGTGAGCTAGGCTGATGCCACAGCACTCTAACCTGGGCAACAGAATGAGACTCTGTCTCAAAAAAAAAAAAATACAAAATGGAAACTGATCTCAATTCACAATTTAAAAAAGACAATAAATGGGGCATGGAAAAAGAAAGAAAGGCAATGGCTCACAGTCAGATTTCTCTGACAGAGGCTTCCACTTGGGCTAAGTCTTTGCCTCATGCTGCACCTACATTTCCTTTTCTGTGACATGAGGTAAAGAATACAATCTGTGGCCCATCAGAAAGCCAGGAAAAGTTCTTTACCAGGCATCCAAACTCCCATCCAAGGCAGAGCATAAAGAGCTGAAAGTTACCAAGTCGTCGTTATGCTCAGCCAGAATTTAACACAAATAAGCAGCCCAGAATCCCAGATAGGAGTGCTGCCACTCCTGATCTCCCTTCCACCTGGACAGGTTTAAGCGTCTACCACCTGCTGAGCTATGAGCCACTCCAGGTTTGGACAGCAACCAACCCCTCAGAGCCTGGGACCCAGGGTGCACTTGGAAATGTTTGCAAAATTCATGAATATACACTTGGACAAGCTTGTAGCACTCAAACCCATTTGGATTTTCTCTGAAGGTTTGACAGGTGGTAGGTGGCTTTATGTTAAAACTATCAGGCTTGGCACTTGTATCTACTTGTATCTCAGCAGCTAGGGCACCAGCCACATACATTAGAGCTGGCAGGTTCAAACCTAGCCTGGGCCTGCCAAACAAC
>CAUYQV010169915.1:0-21548 GCA_963574575.1 Galagoides demidoff
GTAGCAAATAGCCAGAATATAAGTTTTATATTATTTTTGTTAATTTTATAATGTTAAACTGTAATAATAACAAATAATTGTTGAGAAGTGATTATCGAGAACTACTTATCAAAGTTTGCATTGTTGTCAGGCCCTGCCCTGCCCCATCCACTGCCCTGCCCCTGCCCCCCTATGTTGTCCCACTTTACAAATGTTAAAATCTGGTCACTCTACCATAGCGGCAATCCATTCATTCATAGTCCAAATAAGTGTAGAGCTAACTCTATGCCCAACACTGGGCTAGGCACATTGCTAAACAGTTCAAATCCAGGATGGATTTGATTCCAGGGAAGCAAGAACAAAAGCCTAGAAAACCAGTTAGACAACCACAATTACATACAATCTGGGCAGAAAGTTTTAATAGTGATCCTGACCAAGGCTACAGCAACTGCAGGAGAAGGGATAATCTGCAGGACCCCATACCTGATTATAGGGGAAGGGCGTGTGAATCCCCGGAGGACTTGTGGAAACAGATTTCAGGGTCTCACCCCAGAGTTTTTGATTCAGTAGGTCTGAAGTGGGGCTCAAAAACTTGTATTCTAACAAGTTCCCAGGTGATGCTCCTGCTTCTGCTCCAAGGACCAGACTCAGAGAACCACTGGTCCAGAGTAAGCACAAGTTCCAGCAAGGGCAGCACAGTGAATGGTGGGTTCAGTGAATGGGGACTTCCTGAGAAGACTGGGCACTTCACAAATAACCTGTAGCATAACATGTATCAGTAAGATACACAAAACGTCTAGGGAAGATACTTTCAAGATCTACTACCTTTCACCAAATTAGCTTTTGGCAACATATTTTATTTTTTACTTCCTGTTTCTATATTCACTAAAATTCTGGTTTCTGAAGTGGACCTACCTACCTACAAGTCACAGTGTACAAATGATTAATACTACTTACTTTGCTATATATAGTCCTTCCATAAATTAACAGATTGAGTTTGACAGGAATAATCTGGGGGTTTTTTTTGTTTTTTTCCCATTTGGAGACAGAGTCTTACTCTGTCACCCTGGGTAGTCCTGTGGCATATGAGCTCACAGCAACTTCATACTCCTGGGCTCAGCAATCCTCCTGCCTCTGCCTTCTGAGATATTGCTCTTGCTTAGACTGGTCTCAAACTCCTGAGCTCAAGCAATCTACCTGCCTGTGCCTCCCCAAGAGCTGAATTACAGGCATGAGCCACTGCAGCCAGCAGGAATAATCTGTTTCTTAGGGGTTGTATCTGGGAAGCTGGTAAATCATTTCCAAATCTGCAAGGCTCATTTCCCTAAATCTTCCCTGTAAGTATGGCTTTGGCAGCCACTATCAAATCAAAAATGACCAACAATAGCACCTATAAAAGAATGCTGTAGTCAAGCCTAACAATTGTGTAACATTGTTGAGCCAAAAGGGAGAGTCCTAATACATGGAATCCCTTCACTTGCCAGGGCACCCCAATCAGCTGGGGCAGCATTCTGTCCACATCAACACTTCATCTCTATTGTAAGATCATATAAGTAGAATCACGTAATCAGAAGATCTTACGATTGAAAACAATACTTAAGTATTTTTAAAATGGAATATACTTTCTCAAATAATAATCTATTTCATTGAGCCATAAATTAGTGAACAAATGACTGAGTAAACTGCAGTGTTAAGGATGATGGTTAAAATTGTCACCTGCCAGATCAAGCCTCTACTGGGCAGCAAAGGCTGCTTCACACTGGGAAGCCAACTTCCATAGGATAAAGCAGACTTTTTAGGCATACGTTACGTTAATGTACATTCATAATACACACACACACACTACAAAATATGTCAGGTAATCAACAAAAAGACTATCTTTCCAGGCAATATCAGACTCAGACATATGGATCAAATATTTTAAAACCTCTGTCCATCAAAACCAACAATCATAAACAAGACTACATGGATCTTTAGCATGTCAAAAAAAGTTCCAGAATCAAAAGATAATGATTTCAGTTCACAGATTATTTACAACAAAAAATATTCCAACAAGTTACTTACAGATTTTTGAGGATTTAGTTTCATTTTCATCCCTCGTATCATCTCAAAATCTTTTATAGTTCTGTAAAACAGGTTTATCTTTACTTGCTAGAAAAAATCTTAATAATCACATTATGACACAATTAATCTGCTTTTGTTATATTCCAATAGTCACAATAAAAGGAGATGTAATTAGTAGTACAAATGTAAATCAGTATTAATCCAAATTTTACATAAGTGTTAAAAGAAACAATATGTAAATCAGTATATTACTGTAATTTGTATCTTTAAAATATCATGGTGGACATATATCTCAAAAATACTAAAGTGTGGAAAAACTAGCAATGGTACATTAATTAGCAAGCTTTAAATCACTTAAAAAGAGATTAAACATATTATTTCTATAAAAAAATATCAACATGGCTTTGACAGCCACTATCAAATCAAACTTACTTTGGTTTGTCAAAAATTATTACTAGTTATATTTAACATTACTAGTCATAATTTTTCCCCTATAGAAAAACTCTAGCTAGACGATAATTAAGTATGCACTTAATGTTGGCAGAATATGCCATGACTGACAGAATTCACTCCTATGTATAACTGTAGAATTATGAAGAAAACTAACACATAGTAAAGCAAAACAGACCAAGTAAAGTACATAATTGACTCTCCCTCTTTCTTATATCAAAGACGCAGTGATTCACTAGGATTATTAAAAGAAAGTTTTACAATCTAAAAACATATGTAAACATGTGTAATTTAAAAATTCTTTCAAAAGCTGTAACTTGTACCAAACTAGAGAGAAATGGGTTCTAAGGCATGAGTTAATAATCCAACAGAAATTTTAGCTAAAATGAATGCCCTGGTATAGACCAGCACAACCTGTGGGTTGCAACCCCTTTATAACAATGAAAATACATCCTGCATATCAGATATTTACATTACAATTCATAACAGTAGCAAAATTACAGTTATGAAGTAGCAACAAAAATAATTTTATGGGCTCGGTGCCTGTGGCTCAAGTGGCTAAGGTGCTAGCCACATATACCTAAGGTGGTGGGTTCAAATCTAGCCCAGGCCCGCTAAACAACAATAACGGCTGCAACCAAAAAAAATAGCCAGACATTGTGGTGGGCACCTGTGGTCACAGCTACTTGGGAGGCAGAGGCAGGAGACTCGCTTGAGCCCAGGAGTTGGAGGTTGCTGTGAGCTGTGATGCCATAGCACTCTACCCAGGGGGACAGCTTGAGGTTCTGTCTCCAAAAAAAAAAAAAATTAAAAATAAATAATTTTATGGTTGGGGGTCACCACAACATGAGGAACTGTATTGAAGGGTGACGGCATTAGGAAGGTTGAGAATAATGACACAGAGACTGGTGCATAACAGCGTGATTCAGCAATAGCCAAAAGGTAGAAACAACCCAAATGGCCATCCACCCATGAATGGATAAACAAAACAAAGTAGATCCACACAATGGAACACTATTCAGTCATAAAAAGGAATGAGGACTGATTCATGCTACAACATGCGTGAGCCTTGAAAACACGTATACTCTGTTCTGGGATGCCACCAGTCAGCTTACTTCTCTTACCCCAGTGCAGGCATTTAACAGGCAATCAAGAGTGATCCATGGGATGAGTGACAGCCTCAGCCAGGCTGACAGAGCCAGCTTCACGGCCCCCTTGCTGTCTGGGCTGCACTGGGGGCAGGGGAGGGGTATCTCCCAGCAAGCCTGAATCTCACCAGCTATGGCCCTTTGCCAAACATGTCTCCACCTGCAGTGTCACTGACTTCCACCTGCATAACATGTGGCCTGGGATGTCTGTCAAACTCTACCCAACTCTATGGCTTAACACTGGTCTGGGCATCCTGAAGGTGGTTGGCAAAGTCTTGTGCATTGGCCTTCTGGGAGCCGAAGCATCACCAGTAGCCAGGCTAGGGAGAGACACCCAGCAGCAGAGGATCACATGGCCACACACCTCAGCCAAGTTCCTCTCCTCTGAAGCACACCCGCTCTGCTCAGGTTATTAGTGGTGCAGGGGAAACAAACAGCAGGTTTCCAATTACCCTGCAGCCCCTTCTCAAGTGGTACAGGGCTCAGAGACTGCTCGCCTGCAAGCAGTCACCATGGGGCAGAGGGGGGATTTACTGAGACAAGGCCTTGGGCCTGCATTTCAAAGGCCAGGGGGCCCTCTCCCCATAAAACCCTCACTGAGCCCAGTGGAGGGGAACAGAGCCACAGCCCAGCCCAGTGCCCTGCGGAGGGGTCACCAGGAATTCTGTATTTCATCAAATATTGCTGGGCCATGGGGTTTTATTTGAAAATAATTTTAATTAGCCGGAAACTAGGAGTTTAATAAATGGAAAACAGAGAACTTTCCAAGGCCACAGCTGGGAAACACTCGCTTTTTAAAAAATTCCGCCTGGCTTCCCAGGCCAGCTAAGCACCCTGACACAAGGGCCTGATTGCCAAAGGAATCCACAAGGAAAACAAAGCTTATTTTTAGAGAAATATTTTAAACTTGGTTTCGGCGAGCTCAGGAGTTTTCTTGTCTGTCTCGAGTCCCTAATATCTTTCCTTCTATTTCAGATCTGCCTCTCACCCCAGAGGGCACAAGAACGCCTATCTGACAGGAGCTATTTCTGCCCAGATGAAAAAAAAGGGCCCCCTCCACTCCCCCCAGAGAATGAATTGTTTCTAAAAATGTCCCCGCAGACAGCAAGTGGCACATGAGGCCTGTCCTCAGCAGATGTGCCTGGCAATGGTGGGCCTGGGGTCCTCACTAGCGGGGGAGCTGCCAGTGACCCTCCCACCCAGCCCTGTCCTTCCCACCGCCCTGCAGGAAGCGGATGCCAACCTGACCATCATTTCCGGGTTTTGAAAGCAGTTTTTAAACTTGAAAGAGGCATGCTGAAAAGGACTGCTTTTTCTCTGTAGGTGTTGGTAACCAACACCCACAATGACACACCCACACATACACCACAGAAGACACATCCAGACCCAAACACACAGCAACACCTACAGCTTCTTACACTCCAAGACCCACACACCTACCCACAGGCAGCAGCTGCCCAAAGGCACAGCCCAAACCACACCACGTTCCCATTCACCTCCATATCCCAGCGGAAACATCCATACCTTGTCCCAGAACAACCCTGGATTCCATACCCCAAAGACCTACATACCTGCCCACGCAGCAACACTCACATACTGATTCATACACAAACGTACACGCATACACACATGCAGGTCACACCCACAAGTCACACAGCAGCACAGGTCCTCATATCCTATAGATTCACCTACTTCACACACCTGTTGAAGCATACAGACCCATACGCTGATATTCCCTACAACATCAGGACACATAGACAAGAAGTTCTGGACACCTGCACACACAGCAACACCTACAAACATGAGTACGCCGACATAGACAGGCCAGGACACATTCACACACAAATACCCCTCCCACAGAGGACACCCCACAGGTCTCCCCCCAGAGTCACACCGTTAGATACACTTTCAAGGTCTAGTAAAGACCTTCAATAGAGGCTGGAGACCCCGCCTAGCAAGGGCCTGGCCTGGAGGGGCTGTGGCTGCCCAGCCGCCTGCTCCCCCTCCCTCCCTGTTGCAGGGCTGGCCTGGGTAAGGCTGTCCAGCCACCAGCCCTCGCCCCGCCCCACCCCAGCCCTCCCCCCTTCCTCCTTGGCCTTGCCAGCAGCACAGAACTGCACTGCCCTGGATGGCCACAGCTTTGCACATCTCCCTGGAGTGTGAAGAAGAAAAAGTAAACACAATTAAATGAGGCAACAAGACAGAAGGTAAGTCTGACCAGCCTCAGCTCAGCAGCTGGTCACCCTCTAAGGGCTGCGCCTGCTCCCACTAACTTCCAAGGCTAAGGAAGGTGCAGAGACCCAACTTCCGCTTTCAGTGAGAGTCACATCTGCCCTCACTTGCCACCGCAAGCAAAACTGAAGAAGGGGTGCCAGGTCCCTTCCAAGGCTCAGTGCTCTCTAGCAGGCTCCCTTCCCAGCATGTATCCACCTGGGGAGGGTGTTTCTGAGTCTTCCTGCTTCAGGGCCCCTGGGCCTGGCTCCTGGTCCTGGTGCCTGAGCCACTCACTGCAGGGCTCACAATCCTCCATCTATTCCCAAGGGCTGGTGCAGAGCTTTGGCCTTCTCAATGGTATTTTTTTTCTTTTTTAGTTTTACACACCCAGCTGTAGATTCAGACAGTGTGAGGAGTAGAAAAGATATACATACACATGTCCTTTCTCAGAAATAATTTAGAAGGTGGCATACACTAATTGGGCTGTTAAAGAAATACTTTAGTCTTCAAACAACCAGTGGAGATGCCACTGAGAGATTCTAAACACCATCACATTCTGGGCACCCTTTCACAACTGACTAAGAAAGAACTTTATCTTGGGTGCAGCTCAGCTGACCCAGGTTTCTTCTTACTTGCAATTTTTACATCTGTTCCCTTAATTTACAAGATTTTCCTAAGGGTGATCAAGCATTAGTAGAGTTTTGTTTGCTGTTACTTCCAGCCACTGCAGAAAGACAATGACCTGGTAACCCTCCACTGATCAGGGCAAGGGGAAATTCTGAATGATCCCCTCTATCTTTCTACACTCCAGTGAGCCTAAAGTATAAAACTTCAGATCCTAGCTGCTGGGCTTTCAAACAAACCAATTTTTTAAAATGAATGTGGCTTACCCCATATAAAAAAAAGTCTAACATTCCAGCTGATCAAAAGTACTTGTTTAGAAAAATAGGTTTTGGAATGAAGTGGAAACAAACTCTTTGAAATGTAGCTTAGTCTAAATAGCTTCACATTTTAGACTTTTCCTCCCCATTTCACATTCTTTATGGTGTAGGGGCCCAGGAGCCTGCAGGGTCTTCACCCTGCCTGAGCCCTCCTTGGCCTCAGGCTTCCCTTCCCCCACGGCTGAGGCCTAGTCAGGGGCCCGCCTCCGGGAGAACTTTGAAACTGTTCCCCATCCCCTTTGGCAGCACTCACCAAGCACCAAAACGCTCCAGTTAACACCAGTGCAATCATTACTAACGTGAAACAGCTGCCTGAGGCCTGGCGTTTCCACCAGCCTGCTCCCCACCCCCACCCCCATGGGCTCAGCTGTGAGTCACTGGAGACCCTGGCTAATGCAGGGCCAGTGAGTGGGGATGCAAGGACTGATAGAGCCCAGCTGTTGTAGATGAGAGCAAACTATTGCTAAATCACTTACCTACTTTGGAAAAAGTGTGTGTGCTGGGGAAGAAAAAAACCATAAATTGGTTAATGAACCTGATTTTGTTTTTAAAGTGATGGTTTTCAAATTAGAAGAAAATGTTACCATAATAAGATTTTACTCTTTGGAAAACCCAGCAGGCAAATCAACGCAGTCTTTTCTTCCATTTTCTAGAAACCTGGGAAGAATTTGCTTTTAGGCCACTTATAGTCATCTAAAGCACAGACATTTATGCCTTCTGCATAAATAACTTGGTATGTGCTCCTTCCCAAAGTAAGTTGTCTGCATAAACAAACATCACTCAGATAGAAGTTTAACCTGTTCATTCCCCTTTCCTCCTCTCTGGAAGACACAATCAGGTTTCCCAAAGTCCAGGCAAAACCCCCAGTTCATCCACCCAGAAGCCCGGCCTAAGCCTCTACCTCCAGCTCAGCACTTAAGCTGCACAGGCCACCGGCTGGCAGAAAGCTCCTCCCACTCCTTCCCCACCCAAGCAGTTGTTTCCTGGGCGTCCCAGAGAAAAATCGGACCTTCAGCTGCCACTGCAGCCACGTGATCCGCCCCTGGTGACTCACAGGCCGGCCACACCCCTTCAGGCCAGACCCTGCTAGGCAGCCAACTCGGAGATGCATCTTATTACCAAAAGGAACAGCTAACTAATGCCCTTGACAGTCCAAATAATTGCTTTCTTTCAGCTAAAAGAGCTTGCTATAAAATACATACAGGCACAAACGGACGCACAGCCAGTTCTCCCAACCCTTCCCACCCTCCCAAGGATTGGGGAGGCCTGACAAGGCAGTGGGAAGCTAGACAAGCCATACGTGTCTGTTTAAAAAGCAAGCTATCTTGCACACACGATTTTTTTTCCCAAAAATTTTATTGGGGGAAAACTACAAAACATTTACAGTACAATGTTTACAGTCACAATTTGTAGTGAACTGATTCCCCAAAATATATTACAACTCAAGTTGACTTATCTTATTACATTCAAAAAACCTACTCTGTCAAAGTAGTCCAGAGAGTACATACATAGTGCTCCAACTGTACCTACGTACAAACAAACTAAAGCTACTGGTCATTCATCCGCTGTCCAGGAAAGCTTGGGAAACGTTCCTGCCTTTCTACATGGGAAAAAAAAAATAGTACAAGTTTGGGAATTTTCTGTAATTAAACAAGGCATATTCATGTACTTACTACATACCATTTCAGCGCTAAGAGGTGGCCTCTTCACTTTATCTATGTAAAAAAAGTGGTAAAAATCTTTTCCTTTTGTGCAGTTGAACCCATCCTACATTCAAATTCTCTCAAGCACTAATAAACAAAATACTTATTTGGTTGAGGAAGATTTAAGGCAAGTTCGGGCCCTTCCAAAGGCACTGTGAGACTAACCCCCCCCATTATTGCTACATGTCTGTATACTCAAGAGTATGTCACAGTAGAACTGGTGGAATAAGCAAACATTTTTTGCTAGTTTATAAAGTTGGAATTAGAAAAGTATGCCACATTTAAGCCTGATTGTAAAGTATGTGGTCATTTTTTCCTTTAAAGTTGGATGGGCTACAACCATTATACATTCTAAGAAAACTCATAGGATGTTTCTCAAACTACTTCCACAGCATCAAGATAGATTTCTGTAAAGAAACCATGCAATCTTTCAAAATTTACGTAAACAAGGAAAGAAATTAATGAAATAAATATTACATACAATCTCTTAAATTAAGAATTTTTTACTCATTTACAATAAAATAACCAAGTGAAGTTACAAAAGGCATATATTACTGTGAAAAGAACATACACTCCACATTTTGCCGATTAATAATGGCAATCATAATTTAACATAATAAAAGAATATATATCTATTGCTTTTCATCATACTTGATAAATACAGTATGAACAATTTTCAATGTATACTTTTCACAAGATAATAAATAAGTTAAATAGTTTTCATATTGAGTTGTGGTGCAGTGGTGCGAATCAACTCAAAACAGCTAAAAATTCAGCAGTTATTCCCCAACAATTACAAACTAAGCTCTGCTCAAGGATTCCAGAGAGAGCAGACAAATGGTTTTAAACTAAACATCCACAAAGTGGTGGCAATGAAACCAGTAACCAGTATGAAACTTTGGAATGCAAGGGTTCCCCGCCCCCCCCAGACATATATATCTTTGTTAAAAAATAAAACAAACAAACAAAAAACCAACCCTATGGGGCTGAGGACTACTATCAAGGCATATTCTTGGCAGAAATAATGGATTCTAAAAGCTTATAGGTTTAGCAAGGTGGTTGGCTGGTTTGTTTTAGCTGGTCAAACGACAATTAGGAACTTCTTTCAAGATAAGAGTTCCCACATCTGGACTGTAACTAATGCTTTTCAAGTGAAGAGTTGGAATGGTGGTGGTCGGTAGCTGCTGGTGCTGGCTTGATTTTTTTTCCTGAAGTCCCAAACTCATCTGAGACCTAAAAAAGTTTTAAGTGTTTGGTATTTTGTTCTATTCGCATCACAACTGCCCTGTTGTGAATATTTTGTTCATCAACACAAAAAGTTCGTTGGCTTTCTTTCTTTTTTGCTCGACAAGAATGAAACTTCGTAGTAATAAAAATAAAAAAACAAAACTAAACAAGAGGAAACCGAAAAAGAAGGGGTGGGGGCCCCTCCCAGCACAGAGTCCAAGTGCTTGGGTCTTCAGTTTGTCAAGGGTCTAAGTTATCCCCCACCCGCGTGCCCCTCAGCAGGGGCGAGATGGCAAAGGGCGTCCTCCAGCACCCGGAACGGCCTTCCCTTCCTTCCTCCTCACTGGCGCCCTCTTGCCTCAGTCGTCGGAGATGGAGAGGCGGCTGAAGATGGGCAGGCGGCGGCCGGGGTCCAGGCTTGGGGACTCGGAGCCGCTGAGGCTGCCTGAGCTCAGGGAGCCGCTCAGGTAACTGTCGCGGTCCGACAAAGAGTCCGGGGGGCTGGGAGGCGCGTCGAACACGGGCGACTCGGACAGGCGGCGAGGCAGCTGGAAGCTGAAAGGCGGTGAGGGCGGTGCGGCGGCACCAGCGGGGAGGGGCGCGCTGGGCGGCGCCGGGGGCTGCGCGGGGGGCGCCAGGCCCTGCTGCTGCTGCTGCTGGGTGCGGTAGTAGGCGGCGGCGGCCACGGCGGCGAAGTTGTGGGTCTGGATGGCGAGCGGTGTGATGAGGCTGCTCAGCTCCGGGCCGAAGGCGAAGGCGTTGTTAGCGCATGAGGTCGACGAACAAGCCGCGCAAGGGGCGCCGGGCGCCAGCAGGTCCTCAGCTCCACCTGTGCCATAGAGCAGAGCGGCCGCAGCGGCTGCCGCCGCCGCGGAGGCGCAGCACGTCGGGGCTCCCGAGGGCGTGGAGGCGGCAGAGGCCGAGGAGCAGGAGGAGGCTGAGGAGGAGCAGGAAGAGGCCGAGGAGCAAGAGGGTGGTGGTGGCGTGCGCGACGTGGGGCTGTCAAGCAACAGTGGCGACTCCAGGCCCCCCGGGGGCTGGTTGTGGCCGGAGGGGAAGCCCGAAAAGCTGAGGCTGTGGTGCAGCTTGGGCCGCGGCTCCCGCGGGAAGCCCAGGTGCAGTGCGTCGCGCGTGCTGAAAGTGCGCAGGTCCCCAGAGGCGCCCCCCGACGGCGCAGGCCGCCGTTCATCCGCATTGTGGATGAAGTGGCAGCGCGGTCCGTAGGGGCAGAAGCCGATAGTGTGGAAGGTGCGGCACAACTCTGTCTTGTACTTCGGATGGCGCGTCAGGCTGCGCAGCTCGTGGAAGCCGTGCGCGAACTGGCATTTCTCGCCATACTTGCACGTGCCGCTTTCCTCGAAGGGCCGGCACAGCTCGGTCTTGTAGCGCGTGGAGTTGATCTGGGAGCCGCCGCCCCCCTTCTGCTGCTGCTGCTGCAGGTGCAGAAGGTGCTGGCTGCGCTCGCCATTCTCGCTGAATGAGCGGTCCCGGAATTTGTTCTCCTTGTTGAGTAGGGCTGTGCCGCCTCCCCCCGACGGCTCCTTGAGGGTGCCGTAGGTGGCCGGGCCGCCAGTCGCCACACTGCCACAGCTGTTGCCGTTAGCGGCGCCCGGGAACTTGGGCGAGCAGCTGCCAGGGTTGGGCGCGGGGTGGGCGAGCGCGTGCAGGTTGCTGGCTGAGTGCCGTCTGAGGAAGCCCGGAGCAAAGCCCGAGTTGGGGGCGGCGGCCACGGGCGTCCCCACCGCCTTCTTGTCCAGCATGTTGTTCAGATTGAGGTTGGCCAGGGATTTCTCCGTCTGCCAAAGGGAGGGGAGCGGGGGAAGGATGAAAAACGGAAGGGGAGGAAAGTGTTGGGGCAAGCTGCAGAGAACTCCCAGCCTGGTTCTTCTTTCCTCCCCTTTTGGCGGATTTCAAATCGGCTTCCACCCTCCGCCCATACACGCTCAAAACCCCACCAAGTTCGCGTTGTAAGTTGCGGGATGGTGGTAGACACCAACCCTGGGCAGCGCTGGGTTTCGACATGTGATCTGCCCGTGGGCCGCCGGGGTGGGCGGTACAAACACCGTCCTGGAAGCCCCCGGCAGCGTGACCGTGGTCTGCTGCGGAAAAACTAAGCAGCTACAGCAGTTCCCTTTCTGCCCTTCCTCCCTGCCTGGTCCTTCTCCCCGCCTACAAGGCGCTAGCACACACTACTGCAAACTCCGGAAATTTTCCCGACCCGAAAGTCAAGGTATGGCGAGGTCCCCCAAATCCAAGTACAGAGGCAATGTCTGAGAACTCGAATAGCTTCTACTTGCCCGCTTTCGTCCCTTTCTGCTCCCCGGCGTACCTTGCACAAGAAGTCGATATCGTAGAAGGCGGACAGAAGTGTGGTCGACATGTTTCTGGATCCCGAAATGGTCGGAGCCGCAGGCAGGGAAGTCGGGAGGAGCCCTCGGGGCGGCGCGGCCGGGCTTGAGCCACGACGAATAACGGGGCGAGGGGCGGGGAGGGACCGAAAGTTTGCTGGGGGGCGAGAAAGGAGGGAGAGGGAAGCGGCTTGGACTGGCTAAAGGGTGCCCTGGAGTGCGGAGTGGGGGGAAAGGAGAGAGAAGCAAAGAGCGCTGCTCCGCGCCCCGGGGTGCCCGGCCCGGCCCGCCCCCCCCGCGCGGAGCCGACGGCAGCTCGCGGACTGCTGGAACTCGGCGGCCCACGAGCGCGCGCTCTATATAGAGCCTCGTGAGCGCGGCAGCCGCGGGGCGGGCGCGCCGGGGGAGGGGACAGAACGCTGACCCGGCCGGGGTCTCCAGGCAACGCCGCCCGCCGGCTCGTGGACGTCAGTCGCTTTCCTGGCTTCCCATTGGCCGCCGCCAATTTTTTTTTCTCTGGGGGTGGGGGCGGGAGCCCTAGGGCGGGGCAGGCTGCCTGGGCGCCCTGGGCAGCGTGGATAGCTCAGCCCAGAAGGGTGCTGCTGAGTGGCGGCGGGAAGCCTACATGTCTGTTCCTCTGGGGCTGTAGCGTTGGAAAGTCCCAGCACGTTCAACGAGGCCGAGATTCTGCAGCTCTGGACGTGTTTTTCCCCGCCCGATCCTCCTAGGCGCACTTGTGGAGCTTTTATCTCCCACCCTAGGTTTTGTACTGGGCGCGGGAATTGCAAAATGCAAGAATATTGCAACCATCCGCGTGGCTCGGCTGGTTTGCAAAGGGTGCTCCGGCCGGGAGGTGGGCTCGGGGCCTGAGTCCCGTAGGTGGCCGCTCCAGTCCGACTGCACGTGGAGACACTGTGGGGGTGGGGGCGGGAGCGGCCACGCGGGCGGTTGCTGTATTAGTCTTGCCTGGAGGAGCCCGGGCCGGTTTCTCCGCCCCCTCCCCGCCCAGGCTCAGTAAACAGGGCTTGAGCGCCGGGGCCTGCCGGGCAGGGCTGAGTGTCTGAGGACAAGGCGCTGGCTTTGCTAATCACATCACAAGACCTTGAGCCAGGGCCAAAGGCGCGGAGTGGCGCGGGGCGTCCCGGGCGGGGGAGCCAACTCGGAGGAGGGAAGGAAGGGCCGGGAGAGCCATGCAAGCATGGAGGCAACTACCCGCCACCCTTTCTGTCTGTTGGTCAGCCTAGCCTTCCCCAGCGCTCCCAGGGGTTGGGGTGCAGTTGCAAGCCCAGGCTCCCTGCCCAGCACAGCTTTGGCTTGTCGTGCCCTCCAAGCTTTTACCTCTCTGGCCCTGCCTTAGCTTGGTGAGGGCTGCAAGATCCATCTGAAGCAGACCTGCAGCCCAGGTGGGACACCGTGGATGTTAAGTGGGGAGTGCGTCCCTCTCTCGCCAGCCCCACACCCCAACAACTTGCCGGAAGAAATGCGCTTTGCCAACAGGAGCCCCGCCCGGGTACAGGGCAGACACCCCCACCTAGCGCTCAGTGAGGCTAAAGCCACTGAGGGCCCCACTCTGGCGGCTGCGGAGCCTGGACCCGGACCCTCTGCGTATATATACCGGCTGCCAAAAAGGTGCAGCCGGGCCCATGATTTCACCCACCTGGCAGCCTAGGGCGCAACTGGGCCCAAGCTGTAAGGCCTAGGACCCGCCAGGGAAAGAAACTAAGTGACCCCTTCCCCAGTCGATCTTCTTTCTTGCGGTGTCTCCTTGCACACCCTGGCGTTTGGTGCTCACTCTGTCGGGTAACCTGTAACCTGGACGGGCATGAGGTAGGCCTGTCCCTCAAGGGGGCTGACTCCAAGGAATCTCTCTGAGACTGCTGTATTCTCACTGCCCAGGGAGCCAGAGTCCAGGGTAGGACTGAGAGGACTTTAGGATTAGGAATGTTGGCCTGGAGTTCAGGCCCTGCCCCTTGCAAGTCATGTGGTCTTAGGCAAATCACATAATCTCTCTGGTACTTGGATTTCCTTACTTGTAAAAGGAAGACAGAATTCTTGCTTTACTCATCTCTCACCTTTGTCAAGGTGCAAATGAAATAATCTGTGAAGATGTAAAAGAAAAGTACAGCAAACTGTTTTACTTATTAAAACAAATTGACCAAACATAACAATGGGGAAAGCCAGACTCCTGGTCTATGGCCAGAGGACAGAGGGCCACAGAATCATGAGTACACCATAATCTTGGAGCCAAGGGTAGCTGGTGAGCTCAGAAAGAGGTGACTGCTTCACCGTTACCACTCACCCTGTGCTGGGCTACTGTGACAACATTCTGGTTTGTTCTTCATTTAAATAACCCTAAAGCCAAGAGTTTGAGGGTGGCCTTGTGAGTAGGGTATTGTTTCCCCTGGGAATGCATCAGGAAAGTGTGAAATAGCTGATTTCAGATACAAAACCATTCATTCACTTTGCAGATTAGGTAGGATTCTGGAGACAGGATGTAAACGGTATGAGACATACTTTGGTACAGAGTACCTGCTAGTGTAAAATACTTTTATTATTATGTAACTACTTTCAACAAAAGGAACACTGGCTTTTTCTAATGAGCTGGGCTTTGCTGGGCTAGTTTCTAATTGTTCTGTGGTTATCACCATATTATGCCACCAAGTCTCTGACTTTTCTCCATATAGGTCTTAAAACAAAAAAGAAGTGTTAGGTTGGCAACTTTCCATCAGGTGTGGGCTACACAGATGCCTAAGTAGGTAATTAATTCAGGATCACAAAAACCACATTTGGGACTGAATGGTTGCAAAGCCATCCAGGGAATTCCTGTTCTCTTTAGGACAAAACTGGGGACACTGAGTTAACTTCTTTCTTGCCTCTTCTTACAGTCTTTGCCCTATACTTCCAGTACGGCTGCCTTTTGTTTTTCTTTTAGAGACAGTCTTGCTGTGGTGTCCAGCTTGGAGTGCAGTGGCTATTCACAGACACAATTATCCCTCAGTACAGCCTAAAACGCTCAGGCTCAAGTGATCCTCTCACCTCAGCCTCCTGAGTAGCTGGGACAGTGGGGTGTTCACCATTGACCCCAGCTTATCAGAATATTTTTAGTGTTAGGTGTTTTTTTCCTCAAATAGAGACAAATATCAGTTCTGCAATAGGAAATGACCACACCAAACTCCTCTAACCTCCTCCTCCACACCCTTAAACATCAATGAAATAATTCTAAGTGACTGCTTACCTAAGAAGTATTGAAAAATTTATACAAACCCTAAGAGCTGGAACAAGCTTATATAGTATAACTGAAATGGCCTTTTCAGATAACTAGGATGAAAAATGAGCGTGGATGAGGCTATAACCCATCCAAGCTATGAATCTTAAGATAACTATCTGTGGATAGCACTTATTCTGAAATTAAACCATAAAAAAAGGACCAGCAGCAAAATGTATGCAAGAGCGCCATCTTCTGGGTGTCTGAGGAAGTGGGCTGGACTTGGCTTGAACATGGAGAAAACTCTTGTTTATAGATTAAATCACTGAAATGGATAAATGTGTTTACTGGCATCTTAAATGAGAATTTTCTTGTTACTGCCACCAAGTAAATGATAGTAAACAGTGTAGGCATCAAAGAAATCATTTATTCTGGCTTTCATTTCCCCAGATTCCTTCTAATAGCCAAGAGTACTCTTACGCTTTTGCTGTGTTTCCTGGAGCTAACACAAACACTTTTTAGAGGGATAAGGGGTGCTCTCAATGGCTCCTTTAATAATTAGGATGGAATGTGAAGGTTACTGCAGGACTTACACATACAATAAAAACTAAATTATTTGTATAAGGTTAGTACTTTTATTCTCCCAGGATCCAACATTTAGAACATTACTTCTGGCTCGGCGCCTGTGGCTCAATTGGCTAAGGCACCAGCCATGTACACCTAAGGTGGTGGGTTCGAATCCCCAGCCGGGGCCTGCCAAATAACGTTGGCTGCAACCAAAAAAAAAAAAAAACGGCCAGGGCACTGTGGCAGGCGCCTGTGGTCCCAGCTACTTGGGAGGCAGAGGCAGGAGACTCGCTTGAGCCCAGGAGTTGGAGGTTGCTGTGAGCTGTGATGCCATGGCATTCTGCCCAGGGGGATAGCTTGAGGCTCTGTCTCAAAAAAAAAAAATAAGTAAAATAAGATCTTCACATACATTTGTGTAAAATTTTTGATTACCGAAAGGAAATTTCCATAAGCTTTGGAGGGATCATTCAACTTAACCTTGGGAGTGTCAAGGAATTCTTCTTGGGGAAAAAGACTTCAATTCTTTGAAATGAAACACAAGTAGTCTTAAAGGTTATTCTGTAAAGTAACATATCAGTGTGTCAGTCCTTTACATGGCCAAATACTATCCCCTGATGTGGATTTACCTGAAAAATCTAGTCACAAAAGACCAACATGATGTCTGCTTCCACTTAAATATTAAATATCCCGAATAGGTATATTTATGGAGACAGAAAGTTGATTAGTAGTTACATAGAACTGGGTTGGGAGGAATAAAGGAAGATCCTTGGGTTATAATTGAAGGGTTCAAGATTCCACTTTGTGGGAACGATAATGTTTTAAGATTGACGTTTTGAAGATTGAACTTACCTGTGAATATGCTTAAAACCATTGGCAGTTTAAATATTGGTGAATTGTATAGCATGTGAAATATATCTCGAAGTTGTTCACAAAAACAAACAGGCTTGAAAATCAAATGGGTGAGGAGGTTTTATCTAGGGAGAGATATCACAGAGTATGGAAAGTTTCATGGATGTCAAATAACTGAGCATGGTGGGCACGTGAGGTTTTGGGGAGCGTCCCAGAGTGATTAGAAAGAGATGAGTTAGATCATGAAAGATATGTTGGGTCTTTAAAATTTTTAAATTGTTATAAAATACACATAACATGGCATTTGTTATCTTAACTATTTGAAAGTGTGCAGTGTAATAGTGTTACGTAGATTCACATGGCCGCACAACCAATCTCCAGAACCTTTCACCTTGCAAAACTGAAACTGTATATCCATTAAACAGCTGCTCCTCATTCCCTCTGCACTAGCCCTTCAAAGTGTGATGATAAAATGTCATCAGTTAAAAAATAGCAATAAAAAGATAGGAATTCCTAAAAAGAACCCAATGGAAGTTTTAAAATTAGAAAGTACAGTAACAGTGATAAAAAAGCTATTAGTTGGCCTCCGTAGTAGATTTTAGTTAGCAAAAGAAGGAATCAGTGAACTTGGAGATAAATGATTAGATATTAGGCAAGGTGAATAATGGAAGAAAGAATGAAAACTTTTCAACAGAATTCAGAGAAGTGTGGGATACCAGAAGTCCATCCTCTCTCATGTTCTCTCTCTCTGTCTCTGTTTCTCCTTAGATATGCATGTATCTACACAGAGGGGGCCAAAAATGTAGACAGACTTTAAGAAAAGAGAATATTAAATTTGTAATACTCAATATACACTGATAACAAAAGACAAACACAAGTCACACTGAGCACGTCTTGGAACTGCAGAAGTCAAACGTGACTCAACGTGACCTGAGTATTATATATTTAATACAGATTTTTCTTGTCTTAAAATTCTTACGTATTTTTTGGTGGTGGTGGTGGTGTGCGTGTATGTGTAATGAGAGTTCCAAAAGGGAAAGACAGTGAAAAGAACAGAAAAATATTGAGAGAAATAATGGATCCAGGTAGTGTGTGTAGGGAGGGGTAAGGTGGGGAGGCTAACAGGTGAAAAATTTTAGCTAGCTAGATGGAATGAACAACATTTGATAGCACAACAAAATGACTATAATTTACAATGAGTTAGGATACATTTTAATATAACTAAAAGAGGAGAATTAAAATGTTCCTAATACAAAGAAATGATAAATGCTGAGGTGATCAATATCCCAATTACCTTGATTTGCTTAATGGACTTTGTATGCCTCTATCAAACATCACATGTGCCTAAAAACATATATAACTATTGTGAACCCATTATAATTAAAAATAAGCTGGTGCCTGTGACTCCAAGGAGTAGGGCGCTGGCCCCATATGCCGGAGTTCAAACCCAGCCCCAGCCAAAAACTGGAAAAAGAATAAAGGAAAAGAAAAGTCCTATTGTACAGTACGTTAAAGCAAGGTAAAGCTACTTTAATTTAGACATCATCAAATTTATACACAAGTATCTGGAAATTGCTCAGTGCAATAACAATGGTAAGACACAGGCCACATAAACTCTGTAAAGTCAAGACTCAGTCACCAACAGGAGTAAACAACCTCGACACATTAGGGAAAACAAACCAATGCAAAAACCAGGCGGGTGCAAAATCAGTCACGGACACAGACAGGTGCTGTGGGCCTCAGGAGTGTCCAGACCAGGACGCTGTGATGAGTCTCCTTCCATCACCACCCCAAACAAATCTGCAAATACCGCAATTACAGAGGGCACAGGAGACTCACGCTCATCCCGGATGGAATGTTGGACCAAGAAAAGCAGGGACACCAAACAATTACTCACTATGTGATGGAGATGGTATTTCAAATCAGTGGATACTATGGACTATTTGCATCTTTCCAAAATTCACATGTGAAAACCCTAACTACGAAAGGCTTGCATTTAGACAGAGACTTTAAAGAAGTACTTAAGGTCAAAGGAGGTCATGGCAGAAGGACCTATAGAATTTCTGTCCTTATAAGAGACACCAATCACGTCACATCATCACACACACTGGTTCTCTACAGATCTGCCCTGCCATTATCGGGCCCTACACATGACGGCTGAAATATGCAATTATGGGACAGGGCCACAAAGATTGATATCTTTTTTTTCTGCAGTTTTTGGCTGGGGCTGGGTTTGAACCTGCCACCTCCGGCATATGGGGCCAGTGCCCTACTCCTTTGAGCCACAGGTGCCGCCCAAAGATCAATATCTTATTGCAGAACACCCCTCATTTCCATGTCTTTCTTTTCCTTTAAGGGATCTTTTCACAGACATGCTACAAAATCCTCCCAGTGTGTCACTGAGCTTGGTCATAGGCTCAGCCTCACAGGGTCACTAGAAGATAGATTAGCCTTAGCTAATCATAAAGCAGATCCAAGATAAATCCACAAGGTCTGTGTAAAAGTGGGCTTTACAAAATATTAAAAATGGCTTTTCTGTAGCCAAACATCAATCTATTAGTGGCTACTACCAACTTATCAGAGTCATTTTGTAAATTATGACAGTAGCCCCCATCATCATCACACCTGCTGATTGTATAGTGTCTACCAGATGCCACATAACACTCAAGGCATCTACATTCAGGAAGTTTCTCACCTGTGTGTCTTCTGTCAGGAGGACTGAGGGCTATATTTTTGTAAAAGGCTTTCCCATATTTGTTATATTTCTTGGATATCTCTCCTCTCTGAGTAACCTGCTGCATACTTAGGGTGAACTTCCAGCAAAATGCTTTTCTTCATTCATTACATTCACAGGGCCTCTCCCTGGTGTGAATTCTCTGAAGTGTGATCAGGACTGTCTTCTCGTAGAAGGTTTTCCTGCATTCATTACATTCGTGGGGTTTCTCCCCTGTGAGCAGACCCTGATGCAACAAAAAGTGTGACTTCTGGCAAAAGTGGATCCCACACGTTGATCACATTCATGGGTCTTTCCCCAGTGTGAACTCTGATGTGTGCTGAAGACCCTCCGTGTGGAGGGTCATGATTTCCCATGTTCACCAGGTGTTTAGGGCGTCCCCTCTGTGTGAGTTCTGCAGTGTGCAATGAAGGCTGGTTTACAGTTGCAAGATTTACTACATTCTTAATATTCATTAAGTTTTTTACCTGTGTGAAGTCTCTGATGGGCAGTGAGGGCTGACTTCTGGGAGAAAGCTTTTGTACGTTCTTTAAATTCATATAGTTTCTCACCTATGTGAATTCCTTGGTTTACAGTTAGGGCTGACTTATGGAGGAAGGTCAACCCCCATTCATTAAATGCATATAGTCTTGCCCCTGTGTGAGTGCTCTGATGCACCCTGAGCGCTGAGCTCTGGCAAAAAGTTGTTCCACATTCGTTACACTCATAGGGATTTTACCCTGTGTGGTTCTCTGATGAGCCTTAGGGCTGACTTCTCACAGAAGCATTGCTCATATATGCCACATGCATGGGGCTTCTCCCCATCTGTATGTGGTATAACACGTACTTTTTTAATGAAGGTTTTCCCACATTTTCTGTGTTTGTAGGGTTTCTTTCCTGTGTGTATCTTTGAATGTGCACTGAGTATATTCTTTTTAGATAATGTTTTTCCCTGATACTTCACATGCAAAAGTTGTTTTCCCTACCTGAGTTATCTCTTGAGCAATGAAAACTGCCTTACCACAGGCTTTCTGACATTCATTATATTTCCGGGAGGTTCCTGCCCTGTGAACCTTCTGATTTGCCCATAATACTGCCTTCCAGTTGACAGCTCTTCTTTGCTCACTGTATTTAAAATGGTGTTGCCTAGTTTGGATCTTGTTATCCTCAGTAAGATGCCTGTGACTTCCCAGGGATGCTCCAGTTCTATTCAAGGCACTGGGTCTTATTCCAGATGCATCTCAGCGGGATCATCAGAGAGAAATCCATGAGGACATGGAACAAACTCATCAGGCCTCATCGCTAACTGATTTCCATTATTTTAAATCAGTTTTGGTATATATGGCTTGGTAAATCGCATGGTTCCCAACTCCATGCTCTTCTTAGCTAATGCACTGTCACTGGTGAAAGGTTACCTCGGGTTTGGGGTTTAGCACCTCACAGGTACCAGGCTGCCGTGGGGCTCCAGCGTCACATCCCTATACGGGGTCCTCTTAGCATCTTCCAGGCCCTGCCACTCATCCCAGGTAAAGTCCACCACCACAGTACAGAAGTTTGTATTTTCTTTACCCTTAAAACATGGAAAATACTCTGGAATTACAGCTTCAGGAACCAGAACCCAAGCCCTGACCAGTGGAGCAGCGGTGGGAGAGCACAGCAGGCTGGATTTCAAAAGAGACGGTGGCGAGAGTCTCATCTTTATTTATGTCCATGATTATGCTTTTTCCATATGGCTTTGTACTTAAATGACACATTCTTTTTTCCAAGCCCCCTGCATTAGTCTGTTTGCGTTGCGATACAGAAAAAGCTGAGACTGTGAGGCTCTACGTACAAGAAGCATGGTACCAGCGTCTGCTTCTGGGGATGGTTTCTAGAAGCTGCCAGTCAAGATGGAAGGGGAAGGGGGTGCAGGTGAGTCCCCTGGCTGAGAGCAGCAGCAAGAGAGAGGAGGTGATATTAGGATTTTCTTTTTTTTTTTTTTGAGACGGAGTCTCAAGCTATACCCCTGGGTAGAGTGCCATGGCATCACAGCTAATAGCAACCTCCAACTCTTGGGCTCAAGCGAGTCTCCTGCCTCAGCCTCCCAAGTAGCTGGGACCACAGGCGCCCGCCACAACGCCCAGCCATTTTTTGGTTGCAG
>CAUYQV010169916.1:0-27827 GCA_963574575.1 Galagoides demidoff
TTTCTCCACAACCACGCCAGCATCTGTGGTTTTGGGATTTTGAGATTTTGAAACATTGAGGCAAGTGTGTATTATTCTTAACAGAAATATCACCTGTGTCCCTAAAGAGTCAATTTCATTTTTACAAAACTATAATTGTTAGAAAATTCTTCCTTATATCTGGCCTTAAATCTAACTCTGCATAACTTATCCCCATCAGCTCGCCCCCCCAGAGGCATTCTGAATGACACTGAGCACACCTCAGTTCCTGGGCCTTTAGTTATCAAACTCTCCTTAATCTCTTCTTCCCCAAGACAAAAAATCTTCTGTTCCTTCAGCAATTTTCCATGTGACTTGGTACCTAAATTCTTTCTATCTTACCCCTCTCTTTTCAGGAAACACTGTAGTTGGAAATAATCCAGTTAATACGATTACTCAGAACTGAGTAAGACCCTCCAGTAAAGGGAACAGTGAATTAATTACCTACCATAACCGAGTCTCCATCTAACTCGGGAGCCTCTTCACACTACTACCCTATGTGGGATGTCATCAGACACAGCTCCTGGAATTTTTTAACATAAATCTGTGTGACACTAGGTATTCCTAAGCCTATACTTGTATAATTATGTCTTTCAACCTAAATATAGTTTTTATCATTTATTCTGGTCAAGGAAGAATATTAATATAAACATGGTGTTTAGATGAAAAAAATCCAGTAATGAAATTTAACAGTTCTCGCCTCTCATAATAAATTATTACCTTAAATTATTTGGGTTTGGACATCGGGGAAAAGGCAAGGAGGCTGTGTCATGACATTTCAGATCCAGAGGTTATGGGGTCTTTATTTTCTAGGGCTATATATGGGAAGATACAAACAACTCTGAATTTCCCTTGTAGAATAAAAGAAAGACATTTGTTTCTACCAAGGACTTACTGAGACACTGCAATATCCCACATTTGGCAAGGGGAACATTCGCCCCAAGTGTGTGAGGGTGGACAGATGCTCACGCACAATGACATTACCACTGACACAAGGCAAAATTAAAGAGAAGGATGTAATAACTTTCTCATAAAGTTAAATATATTCCATTTAAAAGATTATTCTTTACTCTGAAATTATATCTTTTTATCATGTCCTTTTTTGTGAAGTAAATGGTTGCGCCTTTTTCACAAATCCACTTTTTAGCAAAGGAAAGTAATGCAGAGCAGAGCAATCAGTAGAAACTGAAATCTTGTTGATATCAATGATTTAAGATCAGCCCTTCCCTGAACACCACATATAACATACATAAAAGTTATAAGCCAATTAAACCAATCTGAATTGGATTGTTGCTATAATCTAAAACAACCTAACTAGTAAAAGACACAGAGAAGGGAAACTCAGGTATTTTTTAAGTTAATTTGTAATCGCAACCAAGTTCTCTACATGCCCTTTGAATACTGGGTCATAGTCCTCCAGTGTGGTTGGTTGGCAAAGCCTCCCACTAGTCATCTTCTGCTTCCTTTTCTGTGCCTTCCTAGGCCACTGGAGTTTCATCAGAATTTCCTTGAGCTGTAACAAACGTCCACTTCTCATATTACTTGGTCACTTTGACCTAAAGTGTTGATCCGCATTGTCCAGGATCATTGTTTTCCCTCACCTGCCATCGACAGGACTGTTGTCTAACTCGCCACCTGGAGGGGTTCTCTCACGTGATGTGCCAGAGACTGGCTGAATGTGGCTGTTCACCAAACATCCTGTTCCTGTTTGTCTCCTGGCACCCAGATAGACTGCATTTCCTGGGTCGGGTCCCCTTCAGTTAGGGGTGGGCATGTAGCTGAGATCTCCTTCTCTATGACTAGAAGGCTAAGACTTTTAAGAAATGACTGCGTCCCCTCCATGCTCTTGATCTTTTCCCAATGGCTGGATACAGAGTACGTAAGGCCCCAGGGGTTCACAGAGCCACCAAATAGAAGGAGATTGAGTCCTGGAATCGCCTCCTGGAAGAGAGACCTTACCAAGATAAAATATCTGCCTTGGTGTGCTGTCGGGGTGAGAAGTGAACTTCTCTAATGTTTGGGCTATTGTATATTTTGGGTAATAATTGTTACAGCAGCTAGCTAAATGCTAACTAATAAACCTGACTTTCTTATTACCTATAGGCTCAGTTTAAGCTCTTCTTTCTCTGTGTCATATTTTCTTGGAAAAGTAGCTTCCATTACAGCCTAGGCCTCCGGTCTTTCTCTTCTCAATGTTGTGTTGACACTCTCTCTTTGTAGCCATCTGAAATCAGTCTGCACACCTTGGGTAAGTCCCCAACTAGTTTTCCCTCCCTCTGACCTGTATGCTAAAGTTGAGCCATCAGGCTCAGCCAGTGTACGTCCCAGGCCTGCTTCTTTACTTAGGTGCGTTGTTTCTCAGAAGCAAATAAAGTTACAGAAATGACAGGGTTAGAAAACTTAAAAGCGCCAAGCAGTGGTTTACAGATTCCATTCCACAGACCTAAACTGAGCTATTTGCATCAGAATTGCCTGTGATGAAATTTTGAAAATAGAGGTACATGGACCTCACATTCAGAGATTTTGGATTTGATGTTCCCAAAGTGGATGACTTCAGATTGTAAAGTATCTGTAAGACCCTAGTACACAACCAATGTGCTAGACATTGGCATGTCAAGGCCAGCATCAGTGGTAGCAAATACTAACAACAAAGCAACCCATGACAAGCAATAAAGCACAGCCGGCAAGGGCTTGGGATTTCAAGTCGGACTTGAGTTTGAATCTAGACTCCACCAATACCGAGCTATGACTTTGGTAAACTTACTTAATGTCTCTGAACCTCAGTTTTCTCAACTGGTACATGGTCTTCATAATGCCTCAATGGTAAACAAATGAAATAATGACCACGAAGTCCCTGGGATACAGAGCTATGTACATCATAGGTATATGGGGACGGGGGTTTCAGAGAAAGATACAATCTTTACAAATGTAAAGATACATTTACAGAGAGATGACACTTGTGACAATTTCCGTACTGGGGGAGAGCAGTGTCCAGAAGAACATAGCGTGTTCAGTATCTTCTGTCTCCCATGGACCATATTATCCATCATAAACCATTCCTGGGGCTGCTTTTGCTGATGCTGCCACTACTAAAAATAGCCACCAGAGGGAGCGATTTTGCCCCGTCTGATATTTTGAATCTAGCCACAATTTGGGTTTTCACTTCTCTTCTTATGTTAAGTGAAACCAAGTGGAAGCAGGCCCCAGGGTCTGGATTCACAAGCGCAGTCCTGGCACAGACTGAGTATAAGGCTGCCTTAGCACCCCTGAGTGCAAAGCAGGTCCCAGTAAGGGCAGTTGGCCTCCTGCTCTCTGCTTAGCCCAAGGTTGGGCCCCCAGCTTCCAAGCTGCTAGAAAAAAACCTTCTTCACATCACCCAGGACCTCTACTTCCTTTCCTCTCTCTGGACCTTCTCCTTCAGCCCTCAGTCCCAGGCCCTTGGAGTGCAGGTGTAAGAGCGGGCTCGAGTTCTCCCTCTGCCCCTTGCCTGCTATACAATCCAGGGCCCGTCACCGAATGTCTCAGAGCCTGTCTCCTGATTTGTAGACTCACCAGTTTCACAGGCTGCCATGAGGACTAAATGAGCTAATATACACGGAAGTGCTTTGCAACTGGAAAGCCCAAACAAGTGTAACCCATTACTACCAGCCCAGGGCAGCAGGCAGCACTGCACCACATATCCGGGTGTTCCCATGAACTGCTATCCTTCCCATTTCCCCAAGTGGCTTTGCAGAAAACTGAAGAGTTCTTTTGCCTGAGCTTAGCTCACTTTTCAAGTTCAAGTAAAGGACGTTTATAAACATGCCAAAAGCCCCACTTTATCATATCGCTCCTGCCTGTCTGGTAATTCAAAAATCTATACTCAGCTGGATTTTACTACCAGAAAGTTCACCCTCAGGGAAAGGGAGTCATTGGATTAGAAAAGTGATCCTAGAAGACCCTCCTCGGGATTTCCAAAGGGTTTTTGAGAATAAAGAAAAAATATCACTCTGGTCCTGGGCCAGAGAAAGGGGACTAAAGTAGAAGTTGAAATTTTTCCTTTTAGAGCTGCCACAAGCATGGTGCAGAGGAAGAAAATCAGACTTCACTGTGCCTCAGTTTCCCTGCCCAGAAAATGGAGATAACAATGTGCCCTCCCCACTGCTCCCCAGGGTTTTAGGAGGATGGTATAAAATAATTATATAACCAAAAATAATGTTTAGCACTTGCTATATATCAGACACTGTTTTCATTACTTGATGCTTAAATCCTCAGAGCAAACCCATGATAGGTGTTCTTATCTCTGCTTTATAAGTGAGGGAACCAAGCAGAAAGGGACAATGGCTTTTCAAAGTGCTTATTGATGATTATCGTTATTAACTATCAATGGCTGCGTCCCTATTGCTGCACCTTAGGAAGACATGGGCTTTTCCTAATCAGACAATTGAGACTGTCAAGTGAAATCAGGTTTTCTGGGTTCTCCCTAGAGTGGGGCCCTTCACAGTAGCACTTCAAAGGAGATGCACTCTTGTTCAAATGAGTTCAGTACTTGGAGAATTCTGCTCCATGAGCATAGATACGCAAAAATCAGGAAATGTAAAATCCATGTGGATAGTATTATGCCCCAACTCCATCTTGCTGGGGGCTTTCAACACTCCCTGTTTAAGACAGGAAGCTCAGCTGAAAGAGTTTAGTAATAACTGCAAACCCCCAGCTTCCCCCTGTACTCCCCTTACCAGGTGTTGGCTCTTGTCAAATTCAGCTTGTATTAAGGATTCCTCATCCCCCTACAGACAGCCCCTTATGAAAGGTTTCCACACCCTGCTTCTAGGGGTCAAGAGACTTTGAGGCATGAGCCTGCTCTTGGCCCTGCCAATCAGTAAAGGACCCTTGCTTAATTTGGATTAAGTATGCTGGTGTTTCTCTATTCCATTCACTTTGAGTATAACAAACAAATGAAGTCCTCCCAGCAACACCAAAAAGCTGAGCAAGTTGAAACTTGCACAGGTGAATCAGAAAGGATGCTGTCAACTATGTTTCGTGGAAGTGAAATAACAAACCATAACACAGCCTGTCTCAAAACTTTCATGGTGACCCACGACATAGAACTTACACATCAATAATAGCATTCAAGGTATTGACTTTCTTCCTCTACTTAATTATCCCAATCATTTTCCCGAATTTTCTTCCCGTTGCTCTCCAGTTCACTCCCAACACCAGACCCTAAGTCCCAGCTCTGATTCCATGTTACCCTCCATTGTTTGAGCAACAGCTGCAGGCAGTCCTCTGAGGACCACTGTGACACTGCTGTTCCATCCACTGGTGCTTCCCTCTAGAGACCACGCAGCAGAATCTAGAAACCCTGTGACCACTGGAATCTGGGAGGCTTCCTTTCAACCTCCCAACATGTCCCCTGAATTTCAGGGTCCCTCAACTTCTCTGACATTCTCCCCACAACAGGCTTACCAACGCCCTGCCCCAGGCACCACACTCTGCTGCCCAGCCAGGGTGTCACGGCATCAATGTAGCTCACGATGTGCCAGACCAAGGGTACTAATCACTCCACAGATTTTTAGCCTTGAAAATTTCAGAAGTGAAGGACTTATTTGCAAGGTTGGAAATTCCCAGTAATTATCATGAAGGCAAACAGGTTTGATTCCTTACCTGTCAGGTGCCCTAAGCACTTGACACATTAAAACTATCCTTTAAGGTTGGTGCTATTGATACCGTCATTTTACACTGACAGCCTAAAGAGCATAAGAATCGAGGGCAGAGGTCAGCAGGTTATAGTGCATGTGCCAGGCATCTATTTCTATAAATAAAGTTTCGCTGGAACACGGCCGTGCTCATCTGTTTATGAGTGTGGATGGGTGCTTTTGCACTACAATGACAGAGTCTACGTTGGAACAGAGATATCACCTGTGGTGGTCTATAATCCTAAAAGATGTGCTGTGTGACCCTCTAAGAAAAAGCTTGCCACTCCCCGCCTTGGAGGTGAACTGCCTGCATTTCAGTTCTTGCTGTGCTTCTCATCAGCGGTGTGACTCTGAACAAGTCATTTCACTTCTGTGGGCTTTGACCTCCTCATCTGTAAACTGGGGTTGATAATAAAATCTGTATCAGAGGATTGTTGTGAGGACAAAGTTGAAGGGTTGCCCCACACACAACAGCAGCTTCTCCATTACCCGGGAACTTGTCAGAAATGCAAATCGTGCTTTACCCCAGACCCACTTAACTCCAGGGGCCAGCCCAGGAATCTGTTCTTCAGCAAGCCCCCAGGTGATTCTGATGCCAGCTAAAGTTTGAGAGCCAGTCTGCCACATTAAAATGGCTGTCCTACTAAGGGCTTGATAAAGGTTCTTGCTTATTATGACTTTGGATTGTATTTAATTCATCTCTATGTGTTTATTCTCCCTGATTGAAAATCAGCCATGGCTTCTCAAGCTCCTTAGTGGGAAGAAGAACATTTGACTTCTCAAAGGAGTAGGGCGCTGGCCCCATATGCCGGAAGTGGTGGGTTCAAACCCAGCCCCGGCCAAAAACTGTATTAAAAAAAAAATCAAGGTAAAAAGAACATTTGACTTTTCTTTTCTATCCGCCAAGTACCAAGCACACATTAGGTGCTTATTCAACACATGGGACTGATTGAACAATTTCTAAAGATGGGGTTGTTTTCCCAAGATCCGGTAAGTAGAAGTGGCTTGGAGTACATGAGCGGGCCTCAGAGAATCCTTGAGTTGCCTAATGTCATAAGCAAACATGTCATAAGCAAGACATGTTTGCTTATTCAATTGTCCATTTTTTTCTCTGTAGGTCCCCTAACCTTTTCATCATCTTCTCAAAGATTCCCCAGCGTCTTCAACACCACCATCACATAATGCACACACTCATAAGGGCACAAGACTTTAAGTGCCGTGATATTAGACTGGGGTGCAAGGATGGATCCTCACCCATTCCCTGGGCAGAGCAGGAGCCAGAACACAAGCCGGGCTCCTCTGTTCCTTTCTTCATTCCCCTTCTCTGCCTCTGCCCCTGCCATGTCTGCCTTCCTCCTCCCTGATTCTGTTTTTTCCCGGGAATGCTGTTTCTCTTCTTCCAGCTACCAAAGAGAATGGGGGAGACAAAACTCTGCATCACGTCATGGAGATGGCTGTTTAATTTGGGATGAGTGTTACATTACTCATTGCTCGGAGCCCCCTTTGATCCGTCGACATTTGCTTCTTTTATCCCCATGTAGTGCGTACATTAGTGCCCTGAGTGCTTCGTGGTCTTGCTGTCTTTCAGATGCTGTCAGAGATTATTTACTCAAGAAAGCAGATGGATATCTTGTTTAATGTCAAAATAATTACTATTTGGTTGGCCTGATGGTTTATTTATGCTTTCAATATTTTTATGTTTACATCAACAGAGCATTGCTAAAATTATATATTTTCTCTATTAGAATAAACAGGATATGACAACCTTTTTTAAACCTAATTTTTCTATTTGATGAGTTGGCTTGTTTGAATGGTTAAAATGGTTAGAAGATAATGGAGCCAAATATATACTTTTTGTTTGTATAAATGCTGGAAAGAGGCAGTAAACAAGGCTTTAAATGAGGAGCGTTATAATGCAGTGGTTAAAACACAGAATTTAGCCCTAGTTTCAAACCCCAGCTGTGCTTCTAACTAGTTGTATGAACCTTAGTCTAGTTTCTCAAAATCCCTGTGCCTCAGTTGCCCCATCAGTAAAATAGGCATTCTGATTATTGTGAAAGTGTATAAATTTCCTGGTTATGCAAATGCTACTTTATATTGGCTATTATTTAAATAAGCCTAAATTTTAATGTAATTCTGAGTTCAAAATGGAGAAAAGCATCAAGCTGTATAATTTTATGAGGGACTTAAGGACCTAGAAGGAGTCTCCATGAGCCACCACCTTCCAATCTCTCTACTCCTGTGGCTGCCTTGTCTCTACTTTATGAAGCAGGAAGTCTTCCAATTCCCTGTCCTGACAGTGGACAGATATTCCCATTTCTTAGTTGAGCTTATCTGGAAAGGTGTTAAAAGGTGAGGTTTACTTGGACATAATGAGCCCACTATTTCTCTTTTCAGGGAATCACCATCAGATAGTTCTTCCACTTAGAAGAGTTTCTCTATTCACAAACTTTTTTTATTTTGAGACAGAGTCTCACTATGTCACCCTCAGTTTACAGTACAATGGCATCACAGCTCACAGCACCCTTAAACTCTCGGGTCTAAGCAATTCTCTTGTCTCAGCTTCCCAAGTAGCTAGGACTACAGGCACCCACCACAACACCCAGTTATTTTTGTTGGTGTTGTTGTTGTTATTGTCATTGTTGTTTAGCAGGCCCAGGCCAGGTTCAAACCCATCAGCCCCACTACATGCGGCTGGCACCCTAACCACTGAGCTACAGGCACCGAGCCAACAAACTTTTATTCGTTTTCATTTAGCAAGTTTTATTTCAGCTCTCTATTTTACTAAAGAGGCTCAAGGGAGGAAAAGCTCTCCTGGCAGGTTACAACCACTATAGCACGTGAAAAGAACAATAAGGGATAGGGATTCTACAACCTCCCCCCACTGGGAGTTCTTTGGGTTATTTTGACTTTACTTTTGTCTGTGTTATGTCTTTATTCTTCACGTGACTGCAGCTTTCTATCAAAATAAGCATAGATTACTAGGTGCTAATCTATTAATTCAGCCAAACCAGACTATTTCTAGTTGCTTTCAGCTGACTGATAAAATAAATGTGTTACTTTATCCTCAGCTCTGCTTTCTCAAGTTCAAGTTCATTTCTCAAGTTTATGATGGCTTGTGGAGACTCATCTTTCTTCAAGACGTTGTCTAGAGCCCTTCTCTCCACTATGGGAGGAACGTGTCCAGAAATGGTTGTGATGGTGTGTTAGGTTACCAGGTTTGGGGGTTGTTACAACTCGGTGGGGCCTTTGAATTTCCCTCTTTGCCATGGAGAGACAGGTAGGGTGATTGGAATCAGCACTGGCAGAGAAGGCTACAAAGCCCATTCTCCTCCCAGAATGTAAGCCAGGGTAGAGCTGCCTCCTTCATGTCCCCTCTCTCTCACTGGAGTCTAAGGCTGCACCAAAGACACATTCTGTCTGGCACAGATTGGATGCCACACAATATTTCTTGGTCCACACGCCAGGAATTAAACATTCCTGCTGTGCTGTAAATTCCTCCCATGTATCTGGCATTAAATATTTGGAAATAATAATTTTGTATTACTGCATCTCCAGAAATTTCAAGAATATCAACAATTCAAAAGAATGAGATAGACCTGATACCAGACTATAATTTAATTGCTATTTCCGTAGTTTAAAATAGAAGTTTCAGAGTGGAATATAACTTTGTGCCTTGGGAATGGATTCTTAGACCTAAAAGGACCACACAAGGTCATTGAGGTCTCTTCTGATATTAAAAATCTTAGAGAACCACATCAATTGGCAAAGAAATTTTAAAATGCAGGATGTGGCAAAGTGGAAACACACTGCTGGTGGCGTTATAAAGTAGTCCAAACACTCTAGAGAGCAATTTGGCAATATCTGGAAAACTCAAATATGTGCCTGCCTTGTGATCCACACAGTCCACTTCTAACAGATACACTGCAGGAAAGGATCTCACTAAACAGTCCAAGCAGACAAGCAGAAATACGTTCACTGTAAGTTGACTTTGGCAGCCTAATATTGAAAACGATGTTCATGAATAGTGAGATGTGAAAATAAATTATGACACATTCATACTATATAAAACCACATAGCAGTTAAAATAAGTAAACTGAATTGTGTGGATCGACTTGGATAAATATTGGGAACAATGCTGAGTGAAAAAAGTAAGTTACTGGAGGATGGGTCCAGCCTAATGTCATTTATAGGCATTAAGACTATGTACAAATACATATATACCTAGTGAAAGAATTTTTTAAAAAGGGAAGTATACACCCTCAACAAATGGAAGTTTCAACTGCATTTGTAAGAACTTATGACATTAAAAAGTAGATCTGAAAAAAATATGGCAAATATTATTGTGATAGGCACATGGGATTTTTTTAATTCCCCGAACTTTTTGTATGTGTCGATTGTTTTTTCTTCTCTACGCTGATGGCACATACGCCCTCTTTGCCCACTCTCACAATGCAGCCGGCAAGGCATCTAGACTCTTCCACATATGGACTTCTTTGTGACCATTAACGTCTCTAACTCTCTAATCCTGCAGTAGCTTGGGTTCCAGGAACAGGATTTTATTTTCTAATAAGTTCTTTCTGCCTCAAGTCCACTTGTTCAGAGGACTGAAAGTCATTGCCAAGTTATATTAACTCAGCAGTGCCGACAGAATTGCTCCTCTACAAATAGATCTTAGTCTTCTTAGGCATTTCCTCTGTTCCCATGGGTTTCACGACACCTCTCCATCTAACTTTATTAGCTAATTTATAAAAGTACAGTTTGTTCCTTCATCCAGATCATTAATAACTCTATTATGCGTTTTCATCAGATTCTCTTAGTTCCTGCCTAAGCTGAAGGAGAGAACTCCCTCTCAGCAGAAACATTAACATTGCCAAGACAGTTAGTTCCACAGCACTGTCCATTCTCTCACCTGCCTGTGTGCTTTCTCAAGGTTAAAATGAAAAACTGAATGATCTGATGCATAATGAAAACCCAATTTATGGCCCTGGCTTACCCCAACTATGCACTTACATTTTTCTCTGTAGTCAGTCCAAACTCCAATTTGAAGCAACAGATCAAAGTTAGCTAGATAGAAAAACCAACAGTCAAATTTTCTTTTAAAAAAAACTTCAGAACACTAAATAAGAAATAAAAGAAATAGATAAATTGCTACGGGGCTGCTAAATAAACAGAAACGGGAAAGTTTAGTGCTTGAGATATTTACAAGTCTCTGTCCTCTTCTCTTTCCAATCCCTCAAAAAGAATTAACGGGAACATTGAAAAATGTGGACAGAGGAAATCTGGGGTGTAATGAATAACTTAAGGATAAAAGCATAGGAGGAATTCAAAGAGGGTAAGTTCAAAATGTTTCAATTAGGGGAAAGAACCCAATTTCTGTTATATGCCTCCATAATTTTATAAGCATGTTCATTCATGATAAATTATTATTATTGTGGAGCAGATGGATGAATCTCAATCATTATACTATAATGGAAGATTAAACATTTTCTTAACTTCTATTCATCAAATTAAGTCTTTATACTCACAACAAAGGACAATGCATCAATGTTATCATTAGGGCTTTTTTAAATGTAACTTTAGCGTGAAGCATAATAAGACATGATTAATGTACTAACAGAAGTAAATACTCAACAATACACATTGGGCCAGGTTAGAATCACTTTTGCAGTTCTATTTTGTGATTTCTCAACCTGCCACAAATTGTCTCAAAGAGAAATGACCCTCAAAATCATTTGATCTTTACCTGTAGAATATTCCTTATTCCCTAAAGCTGTGAGGTTTATTGCTGGGGAGGGAGGAGGAGACAGTGTCTTCTCCCCAGTGAGAAGACAGGTTTCTCATTCCATTGAGTTTTGTGTCACATTTAACACGTTGTGAGATTTGGAAAGGCTGGAGAGAAGTCTCATGATGCACAGCCACTCTTGTCTACCCCTTCCCAACAATCAAGATCATCTCAAACTCCTCCTGAACCACAAGGCATAGTCTTCGCAACATCCGGGAAGGCAGCTTCACAATCTCTCTCCAGGATACATTGCAATACTTTTCATCATTACCAAGAACTCACTGGTAACGATAAACTTAAAGAAATGACAGCAGCATAAACCACATAGTGGAACAAACATCACTAACGTGGGAGGCACAGGACCCGAGACCAAGTCCTTGATCTTCCACTTGGTGGACCAGGGGACCTTGTCCATGCTGTTTAGTCTCTTTTTCCCTCTTTCACTTAATAATATTCACTGCCTTCTCTGACCAGATGCACGTGAAACATTTTGCATATAACATCTCAGTTTATCCATTAGGCAACCTCTGCCTCCTATACCCTTGCTGATTTATAAAGAATGGGAATACTATGAAGGCTTTAAGAAAAAAAATTGCAAAAGTTCACAGGCCTCATGCATCATTTGTTAAAATACCAATTGTTAAATATTTGGAAACATAGCAAAGACCATCATATGTGAATCAGCACACCATTTATCTCAGCCATCCCCAGCTGAGATGTGTACTGTGATGTTTAACATGAAAAACTTTCGGCTCGGCGCCTGTGGCTCAATCGGCTGAGGCACCAGCCACATATACCTAAGGTGGCGGGTTCGAATCCAGCCCAGGCCGCCAAACAACAATGACGGCTGCAACCAAAAAAAAATAAAAATAAAAATAAAAAATAAAAAAAATAAAAAAAAAAACTTTCCATGATGGATTTTCCCACCAATCCAACAAAATTTTGGAGATAATTTTTTTCATTCAAGTAGGATGCTACATACGAAGAAAGAAAAGAATACTACACTATGGGGTCCTCAAACTTTTTAAACAAGGGGCCAGTTCACTGTCCCTCAGACTGTTGGAGGGCCAGACTGCGGGCCCCGGGACGAGTCAGCTGCTAAGCAGGACAGGCAGCGGCTGCAAAAACACCCAGTGGGCCAGATAAATGTCCTCGGCGGGCCACATGTGGCCCCCAGGCCATAGTTTGAGGACTCCTGGTACAATGATCTATTGTATATTTTAAAACAGAAGAGAATCCTTTTACTATTTCTAGCATGAAGAAAAGACAAATATTAAAGTGATGTAGAGCCCAGTTACACTGATTCTACCTTTACAAATTATGTGAATGTCCCAAATATTAGCACATGTACCCCAAAAATAAGTACATCTATTTTGTATCAATTAAAAAAAATTAATTTTTAAAAGCAGTACTCAAAGATGCTGTATAAAGTAGAAAATCAAGAAAACTAAGTAACGACTGTTTACTTTACCTGACAGAGAGGAGCCTGACCACACCAGAAACATCTCAAATTTTCAGGAGGTAATATGAGAAAGTAGAGGGATGTTGCTGGTTAAATACTCGCAATATTGGAATAATTACTCCCATTTCTTAATAATAAAATAACCTAGAACTACATCAGTTTCTTTTTGGTAATGACCCATAAGTCCTGTCAGATCTTGGGGGCATGTGCCTTGAATCATCATTTCCCAGAATAATCATCCCTGAGGAGAACTGTAACTTCAGAACTATAAAAGACAGAATGGACCCTGGTATCTCACCACTTGCCACTCGTCTGTTGCTTGTTAGTGTACGCCCCGCCTGCACGGGCTCAGTTGGGACTCCGGCTAAAGAATGGATGATACCTGACCTAAATCTAACCCTTGATTAAATCCCATTGCCTTTATGTTTAGACTTAGAAGAAGAGAAGAAAATGTTGACTCACCAATAAGATGCTATTGTGAAAAGAACACAACCAGACTCTGACATTATGAGGAAGAAAGCAAGCTTGGAGGCAGGCCAGGCAGAGGAAGGGGTCACACACATGCAGTGTGGTGGGGGAGGCAGCAAGCCGATGCCTTGTCAGGGGACATGAAGATAGCTAGCTGGAGACAGCCATTACAAAGCAGTGTGTGCCCTGTGATGCTACTCACAAAAATCCAGCCAGGTACCCATAGACATGTGTCTGCCTGGAAGCATGTGGACTGAGGTGTAAACGTGAGTAATCCCTGGGTGGTAGGAACACGATGTTTTTGTTTCCTTATTTTTATCTGTATTTTCTAACTTTCTTCAGTGTATGGACACTGATTTTGTAATTATGAAAGGTTTTAGATCACTTTCTCTGCACGCCCCCATAGTCTGGCTTCACTGCTCCATCGTCTGTCTTTTCAGCCTGGCCTCAACCACAGGGGAAGGCTAACACTTTCCCTTTGGTGTTGACTGTTGTAAAGAGATCAATATTAAAGAACGTGCTAGGGGACTGTGATTTCTCCGTCTCTTTCCTGCCCTCCCTCCAAAATACACATGCACACACATTCCTTTGTGCTTCTAACTCAGAGACCTATGGTTGATTTTAAAGTTTCACTATTTGTTAGCTCTGTGGCCCAGACAAACGAATTAACTTCCCCCCACCTCAGATTCCTTGACTGTTAAATGTAGATGGTGATATACCTAATCTACCGATAACCATAGCTCATAATCCTACCTTAAATGTGTTTGAGTGGATTAACTCAACACACATGAAAGAGAGAAAATATATGTAAAAACGTGGTAGGCACTCCTAAATGATAGCGTTCCCAAAATTGTATTACTTATCTAATTCCACTTTTAACAGACACTTTTCTACTATGTGTATATTATTTAAGCAGTTAAGTGGCAGTTATATGGGGCAACAATTGCCCGTGGCTGCTGACAGGTTGAACCCTGAGTCTCTAGGACCATTGGAGCTGAAATCTGAATTTAATTTCTCACCTACAAGAACTATTGAAGAAAGGAAAGAAAAGGCAATCGCTTTTTATATGGAAAGCTACCCATTTTCTTATTACCAGGAAACAAAGACTTATTTCCTGACAATCTGACAAGAATAGAGATTGAAAAGAAATTGAGAATAAAATGATATTATTTCAGTTTACAACTGGAGAGAAAAACATGTGAGGGTCTTGGCGTGTATGCCATAGTCTGCTAAAGATGCTACAGAAAATGACCGGAGAGCCCATCCTCATCTGATGTCAAGAAACTATTGTTGTCATAAACTGCCTGACCCCTCCTATGTTCATCTCCAAAAGTGTTCACTAATTACTGCAGTAAACTTGCACTAATTACTGCAAGAGTATGGCTTGCACAGAGTGAGAGAGAAGACAACTTTATGACTGGTGGTCAGATTAAGGTCCTGAGAGAGGAGTCAAGTCTAAAGGGAATTCTGTTGTGAAATACAGATGTTCCTCAACTTACAATGGCGTTATGGGCCAGTAAACCCATTGTAAGTTGAAAATGCTGTAAGTCAAAATGTATTTAATACACCTAGACTACTGAACACCGTAGCTTAGCCCAGCCTGCTTTAAATGCTCTAGGAACACTTATATTAGCCTGCAGTTAGGCAAAATCATCTGACAACATAGTACACTGAGAATAATCAGTTCTTTATCCTCCTGACTGCATGGCAGACTGACTGCAATGGCCCACAGCTGCTGCCCAGCATCCTGAGAGTGTATCATACCACATGTCTGTGGCCAAGGAAAAGATCAAAATCCAAGAAGTACATTTTCTACTGAATTTGTATCACTTTCACACCACTTTCAAGTTGAAAAATCTTCAGTCAGGGATTGTCTGTACTCTAACACATGTAGGGTAAATCATGTCTACAAGCCTATCCTATGAAACAAACCTACAGTAAAATCTGCATTGTTCACAAATGCTTTAGTGCAAATAAATACTTCATGATGACATTAAGGAGGTGTCATGGGGTAATTATGGAGCCAATCAGCATACGGTCATCTTACTCTGGGTGAAGTTAAAGTCCTATTTAAGTGTTCCAGTTAAACCAGCCTTGGCAAATGCCCACTGTTCACAATGTGATACAAAGGCATTCATCACATAACTTTTATCATTGATTCAGCCAGACAAGGTAACATGTTCACTGATGCTACATAAGAATTATCAAATTTACCCAACTCTCACTACTGCCCACCCAATCTGGGGTGTCCTGGAGCATGAGATCTCCTGGGTTCAATTCTTGCCTTTCTGTACCCAAGAATACCTAACTGATTCATCATTACTTCCAAAATATACTCTTTCTGAGAGGCCCTGTGAACATTTCTTTAAATGCTGCTTAATTGTTTGGAAATTAATTTTCCCATCACCTTTTCTTAAAATGTCAAGATCTGATCAGTGTCTGTAACTCAGCAGCTAGGGTGCCAGCCACATACACCAGAGCTGGCAGATTCAAATCCAACCTGGGCCTGCCAAAACAACAATGATAACTACAATCAAAAAAAAAAAAATAGCTGGGCGTTATGGTGAGCGCCTATAGTCCCATCTTCTTGGGAGGCTGAGGCAAGAGAATCACTTAAGCCCAAGAGTTAAAGGTTGTTGTGAGCTGTGATGCCATGGCACTCTACCCAGGGGGACATAGTGAGATGCTGTCTCAAAATAAATACATAATAAATAAATAAAATAAAATTTCAAGATCAAATGTCACTACTGCCTTAAACAAGGCTTCTTAGGTTTGGACAAAATTTCATCTCTTTTCAAGTAAATTTTAAGAGTTCACATTTCTCTTCCTCTAAACAGAATTAAGTCCCTGCTATTACACACAAGTGCACCGACCTAGTACAAGAGTCAGGATTTGATGCAACAACAGAAGTTGCTCTTAAGTTTTTCAATCCATAAGAGATTTAATATAGGGAATTGGATTCTTTCAAATAATGGGAAGTCTCAAGGGGTAAAAGTCAGGGGCCTCCACTAGCCTGTGGTTTAAGGTCATTATCACCTTATATTACTCAAAATAATTTATTAATTAATTGGTAGCTTAAACTGTTTCTCCAAGATAATATTTCTCAGTTTTAAGAAGAGATACATGGAGAGCTATCAATATTATGATGAACATTTCAGGCAAACTAGGGAGCATATTTGGGGTAGATAGGCCTATGTAGCCTAGACCCTATAATTAGGAATGTCTATGTGTCTGGAGATCTGGTCCTGAATGAATGGTGGGATTTGATTCAATGTTAGAAAAACAGAAAGCAATCTCCTTGAGAATGGAGATTTTCCCTTGCTCTGGGTTCTGCCCCTGGTAACCTGGTGACATAGTAAAAATTCTATAAATGTTTAAGTGAAGGAATGAATGATTAAATACAAGGGAGGCTGCTTGGTCCTTTCTCTCTCAGGCTTCTCACCTCATCCACACTTCTGATTTTTTGTGGGACATAATGTTTTCTTCGTCAGTCAACCCAAAACTCACATTTGCCCCTTGGAATTGTCTCTGTGATCTTAAGTGAGTCTCTTCCCTCCCAGGTGACAGGAGAGACACCAGGATCAGAGACTGGCAACATCTATGACTGCAGCAATATTAAAACTGGTTTTTCCACATTTTTTATTTAGTGGATTTCTTGCTTTGTTTGCTTCTTCTTCTTCTTTTTTTTTTTTTTTTTAGGTTACTGCTTAGTAAACTGTGTTTATTTGTTTTTGACACAAGTACAGCATAAAGAGACAGCATATGCTCCAAAAATATTTCTTACTTGTGTTGACATTGGCTACTTTTGGGAATGGCCTGAGGCACCCTGTCCCATGCACAAGTTTATCTTTCAGAAAAGTTTATCAAAATAGACATCAGAGTAAGCTGGAAAGACCGCCTGAATTAAAAAGTGAAAGATGAAGTGCATCCCTGACAAAATACTCTAACTAACGAGCATCATGGACCAGAAATAGCAATCATCAAAAATTGAGGAGCAAAGTATATTCCATGCCCATAAACATAATGCTGATATAGAGCAAAATGCTAAAACCTAAGCTTTTCAGCGTAAATTGCAGTCTCTAAAAAGAGAGACCAAATTTAGAAAACTATTAAAACCTAGATTAGAATATCTCTGTTCTATCATCAATTTTGTCAGAAGTAATAAAAATCCTCAAGCATCTTTAGAAGTAAAGAATCCACTCTGAAATAGTGGAAATATTGACATGCAAACCAACGCTATTAAAGATGGGGCTAAAGAGATGCCCCAGCTCAGAATATACAGGCATAGTAAAAATAAAACAATAGAGGCCATATCCTCATAATTACTTTCTTTCTGAGCCAGAAATCATTTGTATTTGCAGGCTAGTTTAAGGGATTGCATTTGGATAGCTGTGGCATAATCTAAACTTTCAAATAGCATCCATTAAGTTGGACAACAAACATAAATACAACCTCAGCTAAGCAGAGTTCTTATCTTCCTAGTTTAAGAATTTATCTCACAAGTTGTTGCTGAATTGTGGCAAAATTAAGTTGAAAATACCAACTAAGTTACACATGAAAAATATCATTCTTTCAATAGGAGGGATAAGAATTCCTTTTGCGGAAGGAGCCATTATTATTATGAAAATTCCTACTTTGGGTAGGAGGCAATAACAGTGATGCTCGCCAAATAGTGTATGGTTTCCCTGTATTTCCAAGCCTTTTAAAGTTAGTGGAGCCATGTGAAGCATCTTCTGGCCAGCAAGTTATAATAAGTGACACTATGTATCATTTTCAAGTAGAAACACAGAAGAGTGCTTGATATACTGAAATGGTCCCCCTGTCAGCCTATGTCCCTGAGTGTCTCTGTGGAGCAGAGCCCCTTGAAGACTCACATTAGACATCTGCCAAGAGTAGGAAATAAACTTTTGTTGTGATAGCCTCTTAGAGTTTAGACCTGATTTCTTTTGGAAGAGTCATCTCACCTATTCTGATCAAGGAGGTTTAGAAGACCAGACCTTAAAAAGCTTGCCAATATGCATGAAGAATATGGTCCTTGTTCTAAAAAGGGAGGGAAGGGAGTAACATAAGAAGGAAATGAAGGGAAGCTGTGAGTTATACAGTGGAATCTCCATTGTATAATTTCCAGATCTTAAGTAAATTCTACAAAACTAAAAAAATGCTTGTTGGAGGTGAATTATCAATAAGGCAGCTAATCTTTGCACCAGGATGTTGCAGGAATAGATCAGACTGTGTACTCACGTACTCGCCCTCAGAAGCAGCATCAAAACAGTTATGGAAGCAGTAGAAATCTTAGGCAAGCTTATGAGATCTTCAACCCATGAAATAGCAGTTTGAGGCCCTCATATGTCTACGGTAAGGTCAAGAAAGTCTAAGCTTTCTTATTTTGTCTAGGCTATTGAACCACTTCTTTTAAGCACAGGAAAAGATTATTTTTATTTTAAAAGAAAATTATTTTCCCTTGATTCAATAAAATCCAGCAGTCTATGATTATAGAATCTCAGAATGTTAAGGTTAGAAAGAACATTAAAGGTCAGCTACTCTAACCCTTGCTGCTCCCCCTTTCTAGGATAATCCCTCCAGGCAGCTTCTGATCTCTACTTGGACATGTCCAGGGGCAGAGAATTCACTCTCTCCCAAAGGAACCCATTCCATCTCTGCGTGGCTTTGACCGTCTATAAATTCTCCATTATACTGAGATGAAGTATTTTTTCCTGTGACTTTTACTCAGTGGCCCAAGATCTACTTCCTGGGGTCCACAAAACAAGGCCCATCCCTCTTCCACAAAATAGACCTTCAAATTCTTGAAGGCAGCAACAAGCATGGTCTCCTCCCTCTGGAAGTTATTTTTGGAATAACTTATATGTATTTATACAAAGTATTATAACTTTGTAATAATACGTTACCCATATATTCTCTTCACCAAGCCTGGGTGAGGTCTGTCCCCTTTTCTTTTACTAATTACTCTGCCCTTCAGAAATGGATTAGATGGCAGGGAGGGGGAATAAGAGGGAATACAGATCATGTTAATATCATGTTAATATCAACCAAAGACCTAATTAAGCAAGATTTCTTGTCTGCTCATTACTTCCTCATGAATCTCACCTCAAGGGACCCATTAAGTGGGTAAGAACCAGAGTTGCCTTTTGAGTAGATCAAGTAAGGGCTGCCCTCATGTTATAATTTGAGACTGTACTAGACAGGGCTCTCTGCTTTAAAATCCCAGACTCAACACAAAACATTTGGCTGTTATCTTTTCTTTGGTAACTGGGGTTTCCCCAATATACCACAGTAATAACAATTATGAAACAGTAGTTGTCTGGCTGCAGCCCATTCACTAAGATAAGTCCATCTATTCTTATCTGCTAACAACACTCCAAAGAGTCAAAGTCAAAATGTACATCACTGACCTAAGTATTTGAATGGTAGTAAAATTAGAAAACATTTCTCCTCCACCACTTTCTGACCTCACTCGTAACACAAACCTCCAGTATATTGTGCTCCCCAGGTCTTGTTGAGATTTCAAACAACTTTCAGATCAGTCCCTGATTTCTACCACTCACATTGGGCTGCAGGAAATCCAGGAAACAGACTTCTTGCCTGTCTTCCCTTTCAACCTCTAGGCTTGTCTTCAGAGGAGATTTGGGCCCTCTTCCTCCCTCACATAAACTCTTAGAGATTAGTCCACTAAGTCCTCTAAGGGTGTCCACACAAGTCAGAATTCTAGGACCTATGTGGCCAAGATTTAAGTTGAGAGTCAGGATTCAGATTTCTGGTTCTTAAAGGTTTCTAGTTTGAAGAAGGTAAAATACATGAATTATATTAGGGCAGAATGATTTTGCAAACGTGCATCTAGATGACAAACCACTTGCTCTACACAGCCCAAGAGTAAATGACAACACATATTTAAAACAGGGCAGGGAAATTAGAAATAGTTGGAACACTCTGATGTAAAGGCTCGGTTTCATATCCTGCCTCTCACCACATGAGTGACCCTGAGCAAATTATTTAACCTTTCTGAACCTTCATTTTCTCCCCCCTAAAGTGGTGACAATGTTACATGTGTCTCTTTCAGTCCCAATCCCCTCGTTGTTTGGTAAGAATTACATGAGTTAAAATATGTAACTAGTATAGTGCATGGTATAAAATAAGGAGTCAATTAATGTTAGCTCTTCTTCCCCTGCCAGCTCAGCCCCTTTCCTTCCCCCAGGAAATGTAGAGATATGCAGGTTGGCTGTGGTAGAAGCTGGACCCACCATCTCAGATGCAGCCCACTCTGAACGCCCCAGGATGGGGCAGGTGTTCTCTTGCAGGGGGACGGAGTACCTGAGCCTCAGAATGAAATGTAAGGACACCAGGCTCTGTGAGAACTGGCTGCAGCCACAAACTATGGGTCAGTGTTCACAGGTGCTCAATAGGGAAGCTAGGAGGATTTGTAATTTTGTTTCACTCAGATGGAAATAAACATTAATAAAACTAAAAAAAATGAAGACGTTTATGCCTGTACAAAAGGTGCATCTATATGCTTTTCTATATCCAAAGAAAGCCAGTACTTTTTACAAAGTGAAGACAAAATAATAAACATCCAAGAGAGGAGAGAGATGTAGTTCAGCATGGTGTAACACAAACCAAAGCATCCTTAAATAAGAAACACTTTACCTGCTTGTATGTAGAACCCAACAAGTAATTATCCAATATGGATAGGACGCACAGAAAAAGTTTTAATGCCATATCTTCCTTACTTGACATTTTTCCTGGTATACCTCAAAAAAGGGAAGAATTTGTTTTAAATAAATAAAGCCAGTGTCCTTCCTCCTACCCCATCCACCCACCCCACCACCCCCCCAGCACCTTGCTAGAAAACAGCAAGGCATTAACTCAGAGGGGAGGCTGCCACCTACTGGGCCACCAATAACATCCCTCTACGCTTTTTGGTCTTTTGAGGTCTCCCAGTAAAATCCTGATGACTTGAAGCTGCTCTGTCAGAGACAGTGACAACATCAAAACCCAAGGTACCACTGTACTGAAATGTAAAAGCTGCAGCATAAATTAATCATATGACAATGTTTTGCAAACTTAGGCATCAGAGACCTCAAAATTCAAAGCAAAAAAGAAAGCCTTCTGAAATTTCTCTGTTGTTTTCTAAGGACAAAGTGCTTTAATAGTTGGTAAGTGCTGCTAATTGCTCCCCAGACTGCCCTAATCTAGCCATTTCCTCCCTGCCTTTTACTCCATAAATCCTTCAGAAGACTAATATATTGGTTAGCATTCCCCAAAAGTACCCACCGGATTCGATTGGTTTACATGTTACAAATACTTCTCTACACTCGGCCATTTGAAACAGTGTATTTTTTGTAAATCTTCTATCATTGATGCTCCAAACAACTTCAGGCTAATCATCATAATTACCAAGATTAACCGCCAAATTCTCTTTCTTTCTCTTTTTCATTTTTATAGTATGCTGCCCATACTCAACAGCAACCCGAAAATCTGAGATCTCTGCCTCCAACCAGTTCTGTGCCCTTAGACAAATCATTATGCCTTCGATTTTTTACTTATGAAACAGGAATTAAAAAATTTCTCTTTAGCAGAGCTATAATACTTTAATAGTGGCTGTACTTACCAGCTCAGGAGGTCGGAATCAGCACCCTATAAAAGAAAATAGAGATTAGCCTAAGGTCAACCATGGAGTTGAATTCACACTCAAAACCTCCAATTGGTACCAATTTCTGCTGCTCTTGAGCAGGAGATGGGACAGCATAGGTGAATGCAGTCAATAAGGGTAACGCTATAGACAAATTCACGTTCCTTAAATACTATGCTCGGAAATGACTACTTGGAAGAACTAGTGCCCACCAAATACTTAGTACTCAGAGATACAGAAAGATTTGCCCGTGCAATCAAGTTAAGAAGCCAGATAGAAGAGAGCTCTTTTTTTCTTGTTCTTTTTCATTTCAGGCTTTTTCCTCCTGCATGTTTGCAGATTGCTTAATTACTTCGCTGGGCTTTGGAACTCATACATTACTGATACATGATCATCCAAGTCATTACCTGCGTATTTTCCCATTAAGAATAATTATAGCTCCTACCACCACTGCCCACACATGCTTATGTCCTGCAGGCCTGGGCACACTGAAGTAATCATCTTTGGAAATGATCTTGATGGGCAAGTGTGTGCACAACCAGTCATAAACAAGATGACGTGGGAAGATTTCCATCTCCTCCATTACTGAGCAGCTCAAAAATCACATTCCCATTATTTCATCACAGGACCGCGCAGGACACTGCATTAGTTTATGTTCTCCTGAAAAGCAAATTAGTGCTAAGTGTGGAGATAAGACCCATGGGATGCTGGATTGTATCTGCCTCTCCATGGATTACCTTTCCAAGCACGTACACATCGCTCATGTCCTGGCTCAATTTCATTGTCTACAAAATAGGATTTATAAAATGCTTTAAAAATCTCTGATCATCAAATCTAAGATGGGACAGCCTTAGAGATGGCAGTATAGCCTTTTAGACTGATTAAAAGCCCATGTTCTGTACTCCTGGCTCTTTTACTTTATCAACTCTATAACCTTGGGCATGTTACTTAATCTCTTGGAACCTCAGTTTCCATATCTGAAAAGAGGAGATAGTTAACAGTCTATGTCCCTTTGGGATTAAATGAGATCCCATTTATAAGCACTTTGCCCTGTGCCTGGCACAAGTGAGCATCCAACCAACATTAACTATTATTAGTAGTAGTGAGGCCATCCGGAGAGAGTCTGAGGGCTGTTCAACAGAGCTCAGGCAACACATCTAAATAAAAAACACTAATTGTCTGATAGAGAATAATCTAAAGACATTGTGAAGGGGTTACATGTTATTTTAATCAGTGAATCATGAACACGTTCAATTTCAAAGGTAGGAGAGAGCCACATGCTAGCAGATGTTTGAGAAAGTATTAGATTGTATCCAAGAAAAAGCTATTTAAATAACTGCTTAGCAAAAAATCTGCTATGTTTGCTTCACGAGTTAATTAGTCTTAAGTTTAAAGGGAAATATTTTTATTTTCAATACCGAAAAAAAGTATTTACTGTTAAATTTTTTAGCTTTTAAATAAATGTTTCCAAAAGTCATTAAAATTGCTCATTTTTACCCAGAAAGGTTATATTTGTTGTAAATTATTTCATGAGCTTGAACCTAGAGTCTCTTATTATACTTTCCATATATAATAGTGTTTTTCTTACACATTTTTCTTCAGATGCTTCTTTTTTCATTTAGTCATATATAGTAAGTACCTTTCCGTATCATTTAATATTCTTTGTCATCTTCTTAAGGGCTGTGTGACTTTCTATTGATAAAACATAGTTGATTTTACTAAGCCTTTATTATTGGTTATATACGTTTGATCCTAAATGTTTGTCATGAATATCCAGCTAATTTTTAAAGTGATTTTGTTAGATCAATGAAAACACACTTCCCCCAACCCCACCCTCATGGACAATTGATTTTTTTTTTAAATCTCACTGTTTTAATTTGGTTTATATGTAGACACATTTTAATCTTAACTAGAATTTGGTGTTCACACTGGTCTAATGTGTTTCTTCTGAGACAAATTATCTTAGAAGCAGATTCTGCTGGTGCTAGTTGGTAATGATACAAGTAGTAAATGACCAAGGGCTCTGAGCACAGTGTCTACCTGGACCCCAGCCGACCAAACATGTCACATTTATAACCTTCTTGGCTATACTTCCCATAGCTAGCTTAAGGTGTCCTAGCTGCTCTGCCCAACTGAATATAATTATCTAAGTGGGTATTTTCCTGGGCACATTTGGTGTCACTGATTTGAGTAGACTTGTGTTCAAAGAGTCTGTTTAGAAAATTTAACCATTTTTTTAAAAAGGTGATCTGAAGTATAAGCTGTGTGTGCTCTATAGAATACCTCTAGGAGCATGCACAAGCCATTGGGGACAACTTTGCCTCTGGCTAGAAGTGACAGTCACGGAAGTGGGGAAGAGACTTACTTGTCACTGTATACTTTGGCAGTTTTAATTTCTTACATGTGCAATTTTAATATCATGCCTTACTCAAAAATGGAAATTTTCAAGAAGGTAAGATTAAGCTCACAGAAACAATGCACACATGTAAATGTTTTCTTATCATCAACTACTGGATTCGTATAACATAAGTAATAGCAAAGCCATTTAATGATTTTATAAAAAGTGTATCCTCTAGTTACTAAGAGTGCAAGCTCCAGGCCAGTGATGGCTCACTCCTGTAATCCTAGCACTCTGGGAGGCCGAGGCAGGTGAATTGCTTGAGCTCAGGAGTTTGAGACCAGCCTGAGCAAGAGAGAGACCCTATCTCTACAAAAAAAAAAAAAAGAGAGAGAGAGAGAGAGAGAAAGAAAGAAAAGAAAAATTAACCAAGCATGGTGGCATGAACCTATAATTCCCACTACTTGGGAAGCTGAAATAGGAGGATCACTTGAGCCCAGGAGTTTGAAGTGCAGTGAGTTATGATGATGCCACTAGCCCAGGCAACAAAGTGAGGCCCCCCCAAAAAAAAAAAAAAAAAAAAAAAGAACACAAGCTCTGGAGCCCATAATGCCTGAGTCCATAATGCAACTCCATTACTTACAAGGTATGTGATCTTAGACAATCACTAAACATTTTTACATCAGTTCCCTCATCTGTAAGATGGCACTAATAATGGTGACTACTTGTAGTTAATTATATTAGATGAGTGAAAACATAAAAGCCCTCAAAAGAGTAATTATCAGAACGCACATATAGTTGTATCAGCTGTCATTGTTGCTGCTAGGATTTGTCTTTAATTTGTACAATACTATAATCATAATAGACACAAGCCCTTCCTATGATATAGAAATTAAAAGGGCATATTTACTGTATGTGTCTAACCGATCTCATGATGCCATTTATAATTGTGCAAATGGTTAATGGGAGGCCAGTGGAGGGAGTTGGGAAACTTTCCTGGACGGCTAATGATTCCAAATTTTGAGAATTGCTACAAGTCTTTGTAACAGAGCAGGTAACTCAAATCATTTCACACCAATATGGCCTGTGATTAGATTTTTAAAGGCACTTAATTCATGAAGTTTGGTTTTATATTTTTTGCTTTAAGTGTGTTCGATGCAATTTTGTTTCTTTTTTGAGCATGGAGGGGCAGCGGTTAAACAAAGAACAAAAAAGTTGCAGTTCTTATTCCATTTGATAGGCCCTTAAACAGTTACTTTTTTGAGAAGTGTGTCTTTGGAAGTATTTGCCTAAGGAAAGCATTCACCAGATAAGAGGGCATTAAAGATTCCTGAAAACATTCTAATCCTATCTCCTGTGAATAATGTGCTCAGTCATTGGAAATGTATTGCTGGCAAAGCAAGTGATATGGTGACAGGGACAAGTAGACTCTGCTGTCACACAAGCCCAGATACATTCTTTTGCCCAACACTTAACTGTACATGATAAACAGGTTAGTGTTCTACCTGTTGTTTGAGTGACCCCTGCTTCCCTGTTTCAATGTGGCTCTTCCTAAGCTGCCAGATCATCAGAACGGAATCTGCCCTCCAGGATTTTAGGCTGAAGCCGTTCCACGTTCAGGTCAGCGTATTTAATTAGTCAGAGCACAGGAAGACTTTGCTCCTGAGGACTCTATTTGGAGGTCTTAGATTCAGCACAGTGTCTCTCACACAATAGATGTTCAATAAGCATTTTTTGACTGAGTCCCAAGATTCATCATGTGAATATTACACAGTTTGTTTCCCCCATAAACTCAGGACAACCCCAAATGCCAGGGACAAGCAACACCTCAGCCACCACACGTATGTGCTGTTTGGACCACAGCCCCTTCCCCCACTACCTCTTGGACTGCCATAGAGAATTCCCACAGAGCAGAGGGTAAGACTTATGTCCAATCAATAAAGTCTAGATAGAAAAGATTTTCATCATATAAACAGAGTTTGTGTTAAGTCTAGAATTCCTATCCTCAACACTGCTTATGAGAAGATTTTTTTTTTTAATGAAAATTTGTTTCATTTTACTACATTACTAAAAAAGTAAGAACTTTGAAAAAGTAGAATCCATGATGAATGATCTAATAGAAAGTTTAAGGCCAAAGACAAAAGTTGTCCTATCCTCGTTGGGTAATGTGGGCAGCTTCTGTCTGCTTGGCAGCAGTGAAAGTAAGCAACGCTTGCTCTGAGTCCCAGTGTTCAGTGTTCCTCCTATGGAATACGTATTTTCTTTGAACAGTGATACAACTGCATAGCATAGTTCTACTCCATTTATGAGGTTGGACCATAGAGTTCAAGAACTGATCCTAGAAAAAAATGCTATGTACCTTATTGCTGAATATCACCACAGTCATCAGATGGCCAAGGTGACCATAGTGATATTCAGCAATAAGAGAACTATATTTATTTGAACCAACTAAATTGGAATTTATCAAGATACTGGATCTGGACATTTCAAGAGCAATATGGTGACAAAAATATAAGATGCCGATGGTTCCACATTAACTAATGGGATGATATGATTTTCTTGTCTGTGGCGCAAACTATAGGGCATTACATTGTTAAATCTTCCCCGTACACAGGGAACAATAGCTAAGTTCCTAGAATGTTGTCTGTCTCAATAATATTTAAGTGGATGGTCACGGCCCTTTGGGGCTTGGAGGCATTTTAATTATAGTACAATTGCTTTGTAATTTTAACTTTGGTTATTTTATAAGCTTTTTTAACATATCACATTAATAGGCTAAAGAAAGGAAACTATTTAAACCAAGATAGGAAATAAATCTTCATTCTCTTCTTGGTCTACTAGTTTATATTTAGAACATCACACCTTTTCTGAGAAGCTCTTGGATTCATACATTCTCCTTATTGTCCTGCAGTGATTTGTTACTTACTCTGAAACACGCAATATATCCATCTTACCCACTATCTGGTATTCTACTCCAATTACCCCTAATTAACAAAATATATTACTTTGACACAAACAACTATTTTGACTATCTTATGCTTTAAATTTCCAACTAATATTTATATATTTCTTTAGCCAATATTTATTGAAAAATCTATTATGTATTACTCAATGGCATAATGGCATTTTTTAGTTTCCCAAACACATTTAAAACTTCTAATATAAAAGTATATTCTCGGCTCGGCGCCTGTGGCTCAATTGGCTAAGGCACCAGCCATGTACACGTAAGGTGGCGGGTTCGAATCCCCAGCCCAGGCCCGCCAAACAACAATGATGGCTGCAACCAAAAAATGGCTGGGCGTTGTAGCGGGCGCCTGTGGTCCCAGCTACTTGGGAGGCAGAGGCAGGAGACTCGCTTGAGCCCAGGAGTTGGAGGTTGCTATGAGCTGTGATGCCATGGCACTCTACCCAGGGGGATAGCTTGAGGCTCCGTCTCA
>CAUYQV010169917.1:0-25692 GCA_963574575.1 Galagoides demidoff
TGGGCGCCTGTAGTCCCAGCTACTTGGGAGGCGGAGGCAGGAGACTCGCTTGAGCCCAGGAGTTGGAGGTTGCTATGAGCTGTGATGCCATAGCACTCTACCCAGGGGGATAGCTTGAGGCTCCGTCTCAAAAAAAAAAAATATTTAGCATCCTTTTCTAACAAGAACACTTAAGAACATAAGCATAGGTGGCACATTCCTTAAGTTGATTAAAATCATCTACAAGAAACCCGCAGCTAATATCATACTGAATGGACATTTTAACACTGTTGATTCTTCCCAGCAAAGAGCGTGGTATGTTCTTCCATTTGTTAATGTCTTCTGCTGTTTCTTTCCTTAGAGTTTCATATTGTAGAGGGGGCAGAGGAGGTCAAACCCTCTCTCTTTGCTGATAATATGATCTTATACGTAGAGAACACCAGACATTCAACCACAAGACTCCTGGAAATGAACAAGAAATACAGTAACATCTCAGGATATAAAATCAATGTCCACAAATCAGTAGCCTTTGCATACATCAATAATAACCAAGTTGAGAAGCTAATCAAATACATAATTCCCTTCATAGTATCTTCAAAGAAATTGAAATACTTCAAAATATACCTAATAAAAGAGGGGTAAAGGACCTCTACAATATGAAACCCTAAGGAAAGAAACAGCAGAAGACATTAACAAATGGAAGAACATACTATGCTCTTTGCTGGGAAGAATCAAGAGTGTTAAAATGTCTATTCTACCCAAAGTACTTTGTACTTTGAAGAACTGGAAAAAAATAGTACTTCATTTTGTATGGAACCAGAAAAATCCTCATATAGGCAAGACTATTCTTAATAATAAAAACAAATCCAGAGGTATCACCCTACCAGACTTCAGGCTATATTACAAGTCCACAGTGATCAAAACAGCATAGTATTGGCCCCAAAATAGAGACATAGACATATGGAAGTGAACAGAAAACCAAGAGATGAAATCTGTCTCTACTTACCATCTGATCTTTGATAAACCAAACAAGAGCACACACTGGAGAAAAGAATCCCTAATCAAGAAACGGTGCTGGGAGAACTGGATGACCACATGTAAAAACTGAAACTGGACCACTTACAAAAATTAACTCAAGTGGATAAAAGATTTAAATCTAAGACATGAAATGATAAAAATCCTAGAAGAAAGTCTGGGAAACACGAAAGATTTTACAAAGAAGACTTCAGCAGCAATTGCAACAACAACAAAAAAACAAACAAATGGAAATTAATTAAACTGAAAACTTTCTGCACAGTTAAGGGCACAACAATTAAAACAAATAGACAAACTTTGGAATGGGAAAAGATATTCACATTTTATGAATCTGACAAAGGTCTGATAACTAGGATCTATAGAGAACTCAAATTAATCAACAAAAAGAGCAAATAATCCCATCTATCACTGGGCAGAAGACATAAACAGAATCTCCTCTGAGGAAGATAGATGAATGGCTGACAAACATATGAAAAAATGCTCAATGTCTCTAATCATCCGAAAAATGTAAATCAAAACCACCCTGAGATATCTCCTAACCCCAGTAAGAATAGCTCACATCACAAAGACCCAAAGTTTCAGATGGTGGCATGGATATGGAGAGAGAGGAGCCCTTTAAAAGTGCTGGTGGAACTACAAACTAATATAACCTCTTTGGAAAGAAACATAGAGAATCCTCAAAGAACTCAAATTAGACCTCCCATTTGATTTTAGAATTCCATTACTAGGCATCTACCCAGAGGAAAATATATTCTATCATAAAGACATTTGGACTAGATTGTTTATTACAGCTCAATTTACAATTGCCAAGATGTGGAAAGAACCTAAATGCCCATCAGGCCTGGAATGGATTAACAGACTGTGGCATATGTATACCATAGTACACATTTCAGCCATAAAAACATGGAGACTTACTTTTTTTGTATTAACCTGGATGGCATTGAAACACATTCTTCTCAGTAAAGTATCACAAGAATGGAAAACCAAATATCCAATATACTCAATACTAATATGAAGCAGGTAGATGATGTAACACGCATCCACATAAGAAAAAAACTTTGTTCAATTCAAATTGGGGGGTGGGGGAATAAAGGGAGGAGGGGATTGGTTTGTGCCCACTTAATGGGCACAATGTAAGGGTGGGTCTATGGCACACTTTTTGGGTGCATGACACTACTATAAGGGGGACTCTACCTAACAAACTCAAATGCTGTAACCTAGTTGTTTGTACCCTCACATTAACCTGAAATTTAAAAAAAAAATTCTATGTTCTCTATTTTCTATATTCTTACACCAGTTTGAAAAAGAGTTACTCCAGATTTTTATTATATTATAAAAAGAACATGCAGAATTATATGTAATAACTTCAGTCTCAAAGAAGGCAAATCAACCTAAAAATATATTTGGAGGCTAAAAACAGAGGGCATAATTTTTTTCTTTTCTTCCAGAGTTCAACCTATCTCTTCTAATTTAATAATGTTTTACAGAAGATATTCCTTGCAAATTCCCCTAAAACAATGCTTCTCAGAGATACAATTTTTTGTAGAAAGAAACTATGGTAGGGCCAGGCACGGTGGCTCACGCCTGTAATCCTAGCACTCTGGGAGGCCAAAGTGGGTGGATTGCTTGAGCTCACATGTTTGAGACCAGCCTGAGTAAAAAGCAAGACCCTCTCTGTACTAAAAATAGAAAAACTGAGGCAAGAGGATCACTTGTGGCCAAGAGTTGGAGGTTGCTGTGAGCTATGACGCCACAGCACTCTACCCAAGGCAACCCCTTGAGACTCTGTCTCAAAAAAAAAAAAAGAAAATAAGAAACTATGATAGGGCAGTAAATAAGAAAGAGACAAGAGAAGAGACTGTAAACTGTAAATCTCATCTCTTACTTTATAGGGATTTTCTTTCTCCCAAACAGGTGACATAGGCACAAACTAGCTAATGGCAATTAGTTAAGTCAGTTAAATTTTCTGGTTGTCAATTTTCTTGTGGAAAAAGATATTTTGCTCCCATTTTTCTTACAGGTTTTTTACAGAACTAATATTTAGTGAAGCTTGAGACCCTCAGGCTATAGCGGGTCATGTAAAGTCACATGATCAAACATGTCAGTTTCAGACTTGCAAATCCAAAAAAGGTCTCAAGATTTCCAAAGAAAACACTTTGGCGTTGGCCAATCTCACAGAACCTGATTAGAGAGCAGTGTGATTTAGTGCTCAGTGACTAATGCATGAAATTCTTTGCTCTTTTATCAGAGCCAAGGGAACGATTCTTGAACATACACTTAAAGTGATCAGGTTTACCCTGATGCTCATTGTTACATATACAAGAATACAGGGAGGCCCAATCAAAACTGGTTTCAATTCTCTAGTTTAAAAATGTCTCCAAGCATTCTATATTTCATTAAATATTACAGTGTGTATATATAATACAGGTCATGATAAGCTTTTGTGGCTCTGAAACACACCCATGTGCCTAATATCACATTATGCAATATACAGACAATTCAGCATAATACAATATAGAATTTTGTTATTTCCTTTCAAAGAAAATGTATATAAACTTTTAAAAAGGAGAAAAGTAAAATTATATAGAAATTTGATTACATTCTAAAAATAAAAGTGAAAAATTTAAAACAAAATATAAATTCATAAAGCATTATTTTAAAAAATGAATAAATATGGGTTTCCAGTTCCAAGGGCACAATGTTAACCACAGAATATAGAGAATGCCCAGTCCTACCTGCCAATTGTTTCTTTAAAGATTTTCATACCTGATACACTTTCCTTGTATTCCCACCACCCTGGTCCTAGTTCATGACTGTACCTCAGGCCTGGAATGAGGCTTTCACCTCTTACCAGTCCTCTAACCTCTAGTATTCCCCATTCCACTCCTGTGGAACATCATTTCCAAGTAAGTTTTCCTTTGATCATATTGTTTCCAGCCTCAAACATATTTAATATGTCTCTAATAGCATAGAACACCCTCTATTACCTAAGCCGAAAATAAGTTCTCAGCCTCACCAGATGCTAAAACGGTAATATTTTAAATATACATTTTATTTGGAACAATTTTAGATTTATGGAGAGGTTGCCAAGATAGTACACTGAGTTCTCTTACACACTTTTCTCTGTTTTTCTTAACACTTCATATAACCCTGGGACATTTATTAAATCTAAGAAATTAACAATGGTGTATTATTATTAACTAAATTATAGACTTTATTCAGTTTTCACTGCTTTTACACTAAAGTCCTTTTTTTATTCTAAGATTTAGTGTAAAAAAACTGTTTTAAATTATCTGGACCAAATTGTGTTTTGTAATTCATGAGTAAATAAAGGATGAGATCAACTATGTGACTTATTTAGGATCACAGACTAATTAGTGGTTGGACAGGAATGTGAACTTCTTTTATTTGGTCATTCATGTATTTAATCAGTCAGTAGTAGTTATTAATATTTTCTGCCAGGTGCTGTGGCTCACCTCTGTAATCCTAAAACTCTGGGAGGCCAAGCCCAGTGGATTGCTTAAGACCAGCCTGAACAAGAGCGAGACTCCTGTCTCTAATAAAAATAGAGAAACTAGCCAGGCCTTGTGGCAGGCACCTGTAGTCCCAGCTTCTCAGGAGGCTGAGGCAAGAGGATCACTTGAGCCCAAGAGTTTGAGGTTGATGTGAGCTATGACAGAGTGAGACTCTGTCTCAAAAAACAAATGAAAAGACTTCTTTTCTGAATTTTGGGCCACCAGGAAAATCTGATGAGCATATTAGAAATTGCACATGTGAGTATACATAGAAGATGCTTCAAAAACACACTAATCCCAAGACTTAAATGCAACACCATCCTCCAGGAACCTCAGCAATACTATTTTATCTATGCTCTACTTGGGATTCTAAACCAGCTTTTACTTGAATTGTCTCCACAGTGAATAAAAGCTTCGCACTTACTTTTCTACTTGGCCTTTTTACTAAAATATGGACATCTTTTTTAAAAAAGTCAGAAAGAATTTTTTATCCTGTGTTGATTACCAAATCAACATCAATCTCTATGCCACTGACAGGGAAAGGAGAATGTGAAGGAGAAACTCTCTCTCTTGCTTTAGTTTATACTTAATTATCTTAGCAACTAATTTTCACTTTATAGTATTTTAGATAATGTGGAAAATTCACTTAAACTTGGCATTATTTATAAGCATAAATGGCCAATAAAAGTTTTTATTACTTCAAGCAAATTCTTTCCTGTGTGTGAGTTTAGCAGATGTCCCTCAGATAAACGGGAGCTCCTGACATGAACACCAAATTAGCATCTTTAATTTCTGAACCTATAACTCTGTCATTAACCAGGAAGCATTGTTCTGGGGAGAGAGAAGCAGCAGGTCTTCCCTTCCTACTAGTTAGGGTTAGGGTAAAATTTTCTTTGTACATTCAATCTTGTGTCTAATCATATAAACTAAACCTGTGCCAGATAATCAAGCAAATCGTAAAGAAAAAAGGCTTGTGTTGCCACATTCTTCATTTCATATCTATGAAATAATAACGAACCATTATTTGCACAGTACATAATTTTATATATATATATATGTATGTATGTATTTTTTTTTTTTTTGAGACGGAGCCTCAATCTATCCCTCTGGGTAGAGTGCTGTGGCATCACAGCTCATAGCAACCTCCAACTCCTGGGCTCAAGCGAGTCTCCTGCCTCCACCTCCCAAGTAGCTGGGACCACAGGCACCCGCCACAATGCTCGGCCATTTTTTGGTTGCAGCCATTGTTGTTTGGTGGGCCCGGGCTGGGGATTCGAACCTGCCACCTTAGGTGTGTGTGGCTGGCGCCTTAGCTGATTGAGCCACAGGTGCTGAGCCCATAATTATATATTTTATCATTGAGTCTTAAAACTTTGGGCAATTAGATTTTTGGAAGTAAGCTAATGGGTTTTTGTTTTGTTTTGTTTTGTTTTGTTTTTACCATTTTTGCTGTAAAAGTCACTGTAACACAATATTCTGATCCTCAAAGACTTGACTATAACGGCCTTAAACATGTTGGTAAATGCATAGAATGACTGAAGTGGGATGTTTTAAAAGTCCAAAGAAATGCCAGACTTATTTTTAAAAAATTAATTAAAAAAGCTAAGTTCTCAATCTACAGAATTACCTTTTCTGATGTAATTATCAAGGAAAGTGTCACTTCATACAGCAGGGAGATAAGAGAAGAAAAAACGAAATAAAAATGTTGCAATGAGTAGAATATTTTATTCAAGCTACTACGTGTGACTTTTATTGGCACATTTTAAAGGATAATATTCATGTACTTGGAAAAATAGAAATATAATCTGGCAGAACAACACATTTGCCTTTTGGGAAAACTATTAAGTCGTAGTGTTTGCTGTTTGGGCATTTCTATAAAGATAAGAAGATCAATATAATTATGTTAAAGACTAACATTACCATAACATGCCAAACTCAATATTCTTTTATTTTCATTAAGTATCAGGTCATTTGTACAGATGAACATTTGATTTTTTTTTTAAATAAAAAGAAGGCTACAGGAAAATTGCTAGACAAGAACTTCCTGAAGCTTTTCTGAATGTCTTCCTCACACTAAATATTCATAGGAAAAAGAGTGAATATTTATAACAGTGTCTCGTTCTTGTATAATAATTATATTGACTTAAGAAAAGAAGATTTTCCAGCTATTGTTTTTGACCAATGTTGGTGATTATTAACTTTTACATGCAAAGAAAAATATACCCAAGTAACTGAATCATTCATTAATTATTCCATGCATCTCTCAATCTATCAGAAAGATAGATTCCTCCAAACTGACTAAGAAGTGAATTCTGCATAACAAGCTTATATTCCCAGTGATTTACTGTATGCATTAAAGACGTGATTACAAAGATCTATCAGCCTCACAGAAACAAAAGGCTTTCTTCTGTTTCACTTGGAAGCCTCCATTTGCCACAGCTCTGTCCTCTATGCTCAAATTAAGATCCAGAGATAGAGATATTGGTAATATTATAATTAGAGAGACTCTAAGTAAATAGTATTTAGAAAGAATATAATTCTATTTTATCATTCTGAGTATGAAAACAACTCTAGAACAGCAAAAGTACAACCTGGGGGCATTTCTATCTGCAGAGATGGGAAAAACAAGGAATTCCCTTGCTCTCATTCCAGTTTGGTCTGCATTTTCTTGCAAAATGCTCTGGTCAACATTTTCTTGCAAAAGAATTCCTCCTATCAAGGCAAGTAATACTCAGAAATTATCGCTTTTTTTTTTTAAACTGAGACCATAAAAACAGAGAGTAGACTTGTGGGTGTTTATCAGAGTCTAGAAGGGTGAGGAGGGTGGGAGAGGTTGGTTAACGGGTCTAAAACTACAGCCAGGCACAGGAATGGGTTCGGTGCCCCGCAGCACTGTATGTGAATGTGGGTGACTATAATTTATCGTATGTTTTCAGAAAGCTAGAAGGAAGGATGCTGAATGCCCCTGACACAATTAAGTTCCAAATGTCTGAGGTGAGGGATATGCTGATTACTCTTCTGTCATCAGGACACACTGCATTCATGTATTGAAATATTACTCCATATCACATATATATGTACAATTATTATGTGCCAATCAAAAATAAAAGAATGAAAGAAATTATTGGTAAGTTTTTACCATTTTATTTCAACTGCTTATCAACCCAATGAGATAGTTGGGCCACAGATAAGCACCCAGGCAGGCTTTAGTATAGGGAGGCTATGGATTGGAATCAACTCCCACACTTATTTAGCTCTATCTTACCAGTGACTTGTTTAACCTTTTTAAGTTTCAGTTTCTTAAAAATAACAATAATAACCATGGCTAACTCACCAGTTAACTGTGAAGATTAAATGAGGCAATGTGAATAAATTGCTTAGAGAGAATAAGCAGTCCAGTAAGTGTTTGCTGTTACTATCATGAGATACTAAAGGTGAAAGATCATCTATGTCATCTAGTCTTTCCACCAGGATTAGATTCAGTTTTCTTAGTTCCTTTAGGAATCATGCATGATACCAAACTCTAGCATAAAAATGTGGCCTATGGAATATGTTAGGTTACATTTATGAGAGAAAAACACATTTGGATTCAAGAAGAGGGGAGAGGAGAGGGAGGAGGTGAGCTCTCACTTAAGGGTCCATGTAGGGCATACAGCACACCTCGTGGGGGAAGGGCTCAAATGCAAAGAATGGAGTCTAATTGTATATACCCCGAGGTTAATCTGAAATTTAAAAAATGTAAGATGAAGGAAGAAGAGTCCAAAAAAAGATAGGTGGTGAGGGAAGCAAAGTCAGAGAGAGATGCAATATTTCTGGCTTTGATGATACAGGAAGGAAGTCATGAACCCACGAGTGTGGTGGCCTCTAGAAGATGGAAAAGGCAAGAAAATGCATTATCTCATAGACTGTCCAAAAAAGGACACAGCCCTGATGATACTTGGATTTTAGCCCACTGAGATCTGCCTGCTATGCTAGACTTCTATGTCAAAGTACTTTGAAATAAGCAGTTTTTGTTGAAGTCAACAGTAACCCAATTAGTATGTAATTCAATTTATATATGTATTATAATTGAAGTAACTGTGTACCTCTGCTTAAATTAGGGAATCTTCCAAGAAAGCAGCAAGCTTTTGCCATTTGACGAGGACCTAGACACTCATCACTGAGAGTGTTTGCCTTTGCTAATATAAACTGGTTGGAATAAACTGATTTCTATCTTAGTTTGCAGTTACAGCTCAAAATGCCTTTGGCCAAATTACCATACCCATTCTTTCTTTAAGATTGCCAGATGAAGTCTGTAATCCAACTATCACACTTCATTCAGCATGGCTAGTTTATAATATATATAAGGGTCTAATGCAAGAAGAAGATGGTCTCTTTCTGTTTTTCATGAGAAGAACAGGATGAAGCAATAAATGAATGTCTATTATGTTCCAAATATTAGGAGCTTTATAAACATTACATGAAGTCCCAACAATAATCTTATAAAACAGGTGCCATTTTAAAAATGACAACATTTGACCTAAATAAAGTTCCTAAACTTCACGCCAACAATAAGCGTTGGAAGCTGGATTCCACCACAGGTGCACTTAACCACTTGCCCGATCCTCTTCCATGGTGGGTCCCAGCATTTCTTGAGCTGTTTATGTGGTGATGAGAAGACAACTCAGTTTTAACAAAAAACGAAGGCTTTCACAGTGCAAGAAAATAGGCACTCGAAATAGAAGAAAACAAAAGTGTTCAAAGGTTAAGGAAAATTTCATATCAAAGTAATTAAAAAGTCTTTCTACATTTTTAATTTGCACAGAGAAAGGAAAAACAAAAAATGCTGCTTAGGCAAATCATTCAGTTATTTCAAAATTCGCTGAAGCCCTCCTGAACAGAAGCAATTTATTTTAGCTTCACAGATCAGTAGCATGATGTTAAGGCCACTGTTTGTAACATGTGCACTTGTTTTAAACACAGATGAGTGGGAACAAAGATGAATGTACACATCATTTTTATTAGAGAAAACTGAAAACATCGAACTTGCAAAACTCAAGAGTCAATTAAGATTTCTTTTTGTCCAGAAGTAAGACTAGCATTGAAAGGACCCTAGGTAAAAAGAAAATGATTCTCAGGTGTCACTTTAAGCAACATGACTCGCACGCTGTTCCCTCAAAATGTGGAATATCATCTAAGAATTACAGTCCTGATTTTAAAGTTTGCTTCTTATGTCCACAATAAATGTTTAAGTTAAATAGCACCTGATCATTCGGTTCTAGCAACCTCTAGGAAGCATAATTATTCATCTCGTATGAAATGTAAAATAACCTACTTACGAAATGGCAGGTAAATGATGTCTATAAGAACGTATTTTGTAAATATTTAAAAGTAGAAAATAAGCTTGTGTTCATTATTAAAGAAATAAATGAATAGAACATTAAAATATGATACAGTTACACAATGGAACATCATATCATAATAAAATAATGAGCTAGAGCTTCATATTCCAACATAGATAGTTCTTAAAAATACAAAATTTTTTTTAAAGGAACCAAAGTTAGAGAAAGAGTCATATAGCAAGATACCACATATGGAAATTAAAATATACAAAATAAAATTGTTTGTTTATGGACACACATATAAACATACATGACTTTAAAATACACCAAATTCACTAGGATATCTGTCACAATAAAAGTGAGGTAAAGTTCCAATGGAAATGTTTAATTTTTTTATTAAAAAATGTCTAAAACATGGGACTCTGTCTTAAAATGAATAAATAAACAAATAAAAAAGTCTAAAACAAATTACTATTAAACCAGTGGTGGGATTAGAAATTTTTTTTTTTAATTGAAACAGATTAGCACAAGTGCAAGTCAGATTTTTCACACCCTCTCTCAGGGTAGAAGTAAAAGTTTGCATCACAATTACTGTCTTTCAGACTGGGCAGAACTACTCATGGTATCCTGGAGAATGAGAGGATCAAGAAAAAGAACAGTCTCAAAAATGACAGGGTGTCACCTCAAAGCAACGCCCAAGACAGGGAGGAGGCGGACAGAGCACACTTACTGGTAAGTGGTGGGGCTGACGTTGATGCGCCGAGGGTGACTTCCCGACTCGAATTTGCTTGCCAGAGTGACATTATTTCCAAACAGGCAATAACGTGGCATTCTCACCCCAACAACTCCAGCCAGCACGGAACCTGAGTGAATGCCTATCCTCATCTGAAAAAGAATGAAAAGGACGCAAATATATTGGTTTTCATTTGGCATGCAATTATATTAATGAAAGGTACTACTAATTCTTAAAAAAATTAAATTATGATCTTCTCAAAGACAGGAGGTGAGTCTTGGTCCTTTTTTGGGGCCTAATAGTTAGATACTATAGTGATCAATGAAAGCAAATGTTGTGGGATAAATGAATAAACGGATTAATTAAATGCAGAAATCTGAGTTTCTTTTGCTACATAAATCTGTTAGAGATTAAACTGGGTTTCATTTGTACACAGTACAGTCTAACCGAAAGTGGACACTGCATTATTCTCACTCTACTCTCCAGTTTTTAGAGAAAACTCTTATTTCTTCCCGTCACAGCATTAAACACAATTGCAAATTAAAGATTTATATTTGACACTGACAACTGTCAAACAGAATGCATTTTTCTTCACAAATAACAACACAGTATAGAGACAGTTTGCCTGTATGTGGTGACAGCAGAAAGGGCAAGCTTCGAGACATTTCTCTTCTGACACTTGTTCAATTCACGCAGAACCCGTCATTCAGCTTCTTTACTTTGCCCGTTTGTTTCAAATGATCCAATACTTTTGGAACAGTAATGACAAACCTTGCTGCCAATTCATGCCCTCAGCATAAAGTCAATATACACTTAAATGTGATTGCAGTAGTGATGTCACATCCCATGTTTCTGGCCCAAATAACTGAAGCTCAGGGAGACCAGAGGGGGAAAGGGATCTTTAGTTCTAGGAGAACACAGAGCATCGCTGAGAAACAAGCCTGAGCCCCAACCCCACATGTCTACCAGGTAGGCAAACTGTCACCTCTTCACTGCCAGGCCCCTCTCCACTATGGCTGTAAGGAAAAAAAACTCACTCTGAGATCAACCTTGTCAGAGGACAAGAGACCTCTGCGTGGAGAGACTCATAAGAAGATAATGTGACCTAGCTGCATAACTTTTCATCTACTTTTTAAAAACTGACTCCATAAAATGTATTTGGAAATTCAATATGGTAGGAAGAGTTAATATATTTGACAAAGAAGAACAGAGCATTTTCCCTATTGCATATCAAGTCTTAGTCCAAACACGTCCAGTTAGTGCTTGGATATCATCATACAGAGAAACAGACTAATGGAAGCCGGCCATGCAGATATGCACGAGCTAGATTCATGGAAAAGTCAGCATTCAGATCAGCGCGAAAAGGACGGCCTTTCCCTTAGAATGCTCTGGGCCACTCCGGTCATGTGGAAAACAGTATCAAGTAAATTCGAGATCTTAATGTGAAAAGCAGAACTTTACAGCTGTAAAAATGATTCCATTAACACTAACTAGAGAAGGGTCAATCTGTGGTATCAGGGAAATTCCCAAATATGGACACTTTAAAAATGTAGACTTTTATCTGTCTCTCAACAACAGGTCTCTGGTGAGTGGTCTGGATGGTCAGGCAGCTCTCTCTCTCCTTCTGGTTGTGCCCCTGTCCATGCCCTGGCACGTCTTCAGGGAACCCTCAGTTCCAGATCGCGGGACACGGGCAGACAGACACCAGCAGCTGCCTCTGAGCACGCTCATTCTTCAGGTAGATCCGTCTGACACCATCTTTACTCGGCCCAGAGGACTGCTTTAACATTTCTTTTTTTTTTTTTTATAAGGAATAGGATTTAATATAAAACTTCTAGATTTGCATCATGGTAAATGATAAAATTTATGTAATATCCTTCTTTTGATGAGTTCCATTTTTTCATTTTGCCATTTTGATCTAAGCTGCCACCTCGTCCCGTGATTTTCCACTGCTTTCCCGTCTCGACGTTTCTTATACTACTGGGCCACTGATTCCTTCAGCTTTTCTATGTTGGAAAAAGTCTTCTTTTTGCCTTCATATTTAAAAGATTTTAGAGGAGGGCCGGGGTGGTGGCTTACACCTGTAATCCCAGCACTCCGGGAGGCCGAGGCAGGGGGATTGCTTGAGCTCACAGGTTCGAGACCAGCCTGAGCCAGAACGAGACCCCATCGCTAAAAATAGCCTGGCATTGTGGCCGATGCCTGTAGTCCCAGCTACTGGGGGGGGGGGGGGCTTTATGTAGCAAGTGTTTTTCTTCTGTTTGCTTTTAAGGTTTTCTTTTGTGGCTAGTACTAACGGATTTGTTATCGTATCCCTGGGTGTCACTTTCCTCATGTTTCTTGTGCATGCCTTTGTTTAGTCTTGGATCTGTTGTTTTATAGTTTCCATCACATTTGGAAATTTTCCAGCAATTATTTTTTGAGATATTTTTCCTGCCCACTTCTCCCTCTCTGAGACTCTAGTTACTTGTATTTTAGGCTGCTTGAATTATTTCCAAAGTTCTGTGATTTTCATTGAAAATAATTTTTCTCTATTTGAGATTTTTTTTTTTGGTATATATTCCAATTTACGATCTTTTCTTTTGCAATGTCTTTCTTAGTTGTTGTTAAAAACATCCAGTGTACTTTTTATGTCTAAGTTTCCTCTCTAAAAGTCCAAGTTGGCATTCTTTATCTTCCAGGTAGCAATCTAACTTTTAAACATGCGGAATGCAGTTAAAACCACGGTTTTAGTGTTCTGGTCTCACAGCTTCAGCTCCGTGTGGATCAGTTCGGGTTGACTGACTTTCCCTTCACTATGAGTCATATTTTCCCAGCTTCTCCTCACCCCTAGTAAGTTTTCACTGGATTCTGATATCATGAATTTGACTTGTTGAGGGGTAGATATTTTTCATATTCTCATAAATATTCTTAAGCTTCATTCTTGGATTCAGTGAAGTTCCGTGGAAAGAGTTTCTTCCTTTCAAGTCTTTCTTTCATGATTTTTTTAGGGAAATCTGGAGCAATCTTTGACAACAGACTAATTAGACTAATTATCCCCCATTATAAAGGCCAGAGCCATGAGTACTTTCTCCAGTGCTCTCAATTCACGAGGTTTTCCAATCAGCCCAACGGAAACAGGCGTTGTTTTTCCAAGTCCTGCCTGACTTCCAGGTACTTTTTACTCTTTGGGGGGGAGTGATCTCCCCTCCCTGGGGGCTCAGGTATCTCATTTTGCACATGATCAGTGCTCTGTGGACTATATGAGGAGGACCTTTAGATGACATCTGGGGGTCTCTCTACAAATCTTCCCTCTCTGGGACTGTCTGTTACCTCCAGCCTTTGCATTCTCCTAGATTCTCACCTCCATCTCTTTAATTCAAGGAGTTTGCTGAGTGCCTGCTGGTTTGACCTCCCTGAGCGGCAGCCTGGGTGTCTCTCCAAGCCGTCAGTGAGGACAGTCATGGGCTGAGCTCATGTGTCAGAGCGGCAGCCTGGGTGTCTCTCTAAGCCGTCAGCCAGGACTCTCACAGGCTCAGCTCGTGTGTCTCCTCTCTCTCCAGGATCACTGTGTCTCTTCCATTGCTGAGTGCCCAATGTCATGAAATTGTTCTTTGGTATATTTGTCCAGATTTTTTTATTTTTTAAGATGGAATCCAATCCCTGAACTCGATATTGGGTGAAAACAGAACTGAGATTTTCTGATGAGGGATTGGCTATTTGTATTTAAAGCAAAACACAAATGGCAATATTCCTATGAAATAAGTATAAAACACCTGTCTCTAAAGAAAAGCCCTCTGCAATACCATATTTCTTAGTGGTTAGACCTTTCAAAAGGTCTATTTATATTGTCACCTTGTGACATAGATTTGCTTGAGAACCATCCAGACCTCAGATGCTATAAGTTGCCATTTTGAGCTTGTGGTCACTGTAGTAATCATTTTAACCAGAAGAAGAGCAAGAGTGAGTACCATCAGGCAGACACAATTTACAGCCTCTTTCGTCGTGTGTTTTCTGACACTAATTATATAGAAGACTTACATAGTTCTAACTTGGCATACAATCAGAAGACTTGAGGAATTTTTTTAAGCCAAGTTTTCAGAATGAGAATTATTGTAACCCGAAAAATGCTCAAGATACAGCCGGGCATGGTGGTGGGCACCTGTAGTCCCGGCTACTTGAGAGGCTGAGGCAAGAGAATCGCGTAAGCCCAGGAGTTTGAGGTTGCTGTGAGCTGTGATGCCACAGCACTCTACTGAGGACAACATAGTCAGACTCTGCCTCAAGAAAAAAAAGATAAATACCCTGATGTCCTTTGGGGAGGAGTAATCATAAAAACAAACAAACAAAAAAAGCAACCAATTTTTTTCTCTTATAAGTCCATCTACAAGATGCACGAGTATGAACAACCAGAGAACAGCACTGACCCACTGTCCCAGCCCTGGCCACTGCCCCGTAGTGGAACAGGACTCAGAGAAATGTTCAGTTTGGGAAGTAAGACAATACCACAGGAAACTCACAAGCTGAATCACCAGACTTTGTTTTCCTTAGCATTTCTTTTGACCACTTATTAAAATTTCCTAGGAATTGTTGTCTAAAAAAGGACAATTTTGTCTGGAGACAATTTTGATTTTCACAACCGGGAGGGAGAGCTGCTGATGGTGATCTATCAGCATCTAGCTACGGGTAGAGCTACAGAGCTGCTCCCCAAAGAATTTTCTAGCCTCAGATATCAATTGTGCCAAAATTGAAAAACCTCGCACTAAACAGACCTCTGGCAACCTATTAGTAGTAAAGAAGTGTAAGTAAAAATATAAATGCTTAATCAGATCAAAGCTTGGATAAAGCACACAAGACTTTTAAGAGAAAGTTCATGAAATAAATAATGGGATTTATTAAGAAACACAGTAACTTTAGGATATACCCTGAGGTTAGGTTACCTATTACCCGACCTTGTATGTCTTCAATGTATATAATAGCACAAAACTCCGAGACACATCAAAGTCTCCAGTTACCAAGAGATTCAGTTATTTCCACATTATTCTATAATACATGTTATTTGTTAACCAAGACTTATAAACAATTGCATATTTAGAAAACATTCCTACTAAACTTTTAAAAACAGAGGGCTTGTGTAGTTCTCTACCTCAGTAAGCCAAAACTGTCTCTAGTTTAGTAATGGAGAAATGCGCTGGGTTCAGAAGGCAGCTCAGATCCATCTTTACAAATAAGCTAAGGTTTAGAAAGTCACAGTGAAAAGAGCAAATTATTGTGAGGGCCAGCTCTAGACCGTCTATCACTAGGCTTTGTCCTCAGTGTACTGTAAAAAGCACCTAAATCGAGTGATGCCTCAGGCTGTATCTACCAGGACCATTACACATAGACAAAAAAAAATCTTATTTAATCTGGTTTGCCTGGTCTGTTTACACAGAAGGACCAGCACATTCCACTTGAAACTCAGAAAAAATATGGAATGCATTAACTTATTAGTGTACCTTCAATCACACAGCAAAAACCTTCCATCCCACTTTTCATGATTTTCAACACTAAATCTTTCCTGACTGGTTTACTCACCACACTAAGAAAATGCTTGATGCACCCATGCCTCTGAGGTTTTACTCACGCCGATTGCCTCATCTGAAATGCCATCCAGCCTGAATCACAAACTCTGTTCTAAGCGCTCAGAGTATAAAGAGAAACAGAAGTTTTTTGTTGTTTTAGAGTTTTCATTTAGAGTATTTATTTGATATAAAATGTAGAATAGCTGAATGAAATTAGGGTCAATATTAAAAAGTTAAAATATCGAAGAGGGCAGGATCCATGCAGCAGGTGGGGTGGGAAGGACCAAGTCTGGACAACCAGTCAAGTCTTCCTCAGAACAAGTACCCTGTAAGCTCAATGCTTCTACATCTGAGAAAGTACCCGTTGAACTCAGTTCGTCCATACCTGAGGAAGAACAGTCTCAGTTAAGCAAGAAAAATGTCCAAACTAAAATCGAAGGTCTATAGTAGAGAAGGAAGAAAGTCTTTGAGTAGAAAAATCCAGTTAGCTGTTCACTCATGTTTGCCTTTATTTAAGTATTGTACTTAGATTTATGTGATTATGATTTTAAGCTTTTGAAAAACCTTTAATTAACTGCTTCAAGAGAAAGAAGCTTAAAGCCATTATTCATATTGTTAGGCAAGAATAAAATAAGCTCTTCATCCTTTTACAAGAATTAGTTAACATGTATTATAAAGTTTTATCACAAAACACTCCTTTCACCAACAAAATGAGATAAAGTGCCATATTTTTGTCTTGCTTTTAATTAATAATCAATATTTCCCTAATCAGAATATTAATGTTTTAACTTCTAATTTCAAAAGCTCAAGATTCTTAGGAAGAATACGACCCACTGACATCCTCCAGTAGTTTTTACAATTTCTTCTTGGTCCCAAGGAAACAGGGAGAGATAATCGTGGGGCAAAGCAGCATCTTCCTCTCTGTCAGGGGACTCAGCCTGATGGTGTCAGAAGGTCGTGTTTTCAGGTAGTAACTCTTGGACAAACACCATGCTGGGCAACATATCTTACTATGCTTACTTTAAACATCACAGAAGTACCATTCCTAGATAAATTTCACTTTACAGAAAGTCACCAAATAATTGTTCTCATCCCTGCTATGATGACATATAATTTCAGATATACAATATGAACTGTCATGACTTTTCTAAAACAAAATATGGTGAGATAAAATACAAAATACATTTTACAATAATGGGGAAGAAAGTGGCTTTATAATCTTGTGTATGTTTTTTGATGAGGAAGGACAGAACCCTGTAAGAGACAGCTGGGAGACAGTACCTGGAATCAAACAGCTGATGGTTCTGAGTATCAAGGATGCCACGGGGCACAGCAACATGCTCAGCTTCTCCACTGCCTTTGCACAGGGCATTGCTAATGTGTATGTTGTTATTTAAGTACATTTGATATACAATAAGAGATTTAAATTTGACCACCAGCTTGGAGGAAAGTTATTATTAAGGCCTAAAAGCTGAATCTGAAATTTACCTTTGTGCAGAAAAGAATGCCCAAAACCTTTCTTCAAAGAAACTGATTTAAATCAATTGAGATACAGAGACAAAAAATGCATGTGTTTAGAAATAACATATAATTTAGCAACTAAAGAAATATCATTTTGTGCTAGAAATATTGATAGTTGACACGTCATTTAGTAACACAGTGCCTTAAATAGACATGGTCTGATTATTATAATAAAGGGAACAGCAGAATTCAAAGGTAATAAACATATTTCTTATCTAATACTTGATTTTCATTTTGATATACAGAAAAGAATTAGAAACCATTTTTTTGACATCCAGTATTTGGTTATCTAACCAATGATGCTAAGAAACATTTATGACACTAATCACACCTATTACATTCACCAAATCATTCTGTGATAGTTTACTTAGCATTAAATGCATCTTTATTGTATAACTGCCCAGATTAAAATCTACCTTTTTCTAATGGCTTCATTTAATGGCTTAATTTTTAATAGAATTTGTCTGTCTGTTAAAACTTCAAATCTCTTTCTATTTCAAGAATAATTGCACTCATGGAAAATATTGCTACTGATTTATCAATTCATTTTATTTACTGAGGAAAGTCATTTTCTATCAAAATGCAGCCCTTAACAGAGAATCTGGAAACATTTCTAGTAAAAAAAGAAATTTTATAGCAGCGAGAATAGAATTTAATTAATATTTAATAAAATATGTAGTAACAGACTTTTAAAAAAGGGCTAATAAGATTTAGGAAAAAGATTCTAATAGCATTAAGCGTGTGTTTATAAATTTATTCATCTAAATTATCTATCAAAATATGTTTCTTTCTCTTGTCTCTGTGTGTGTGTATATGTGTGTATGTACATATATAAAAATATGTATATACATATGTATAAACACACCTGCACACAATATATTTTATACGTGTGTAGGTACATATATATATATATATATATTTTTTTTTTTTTTTTTGCAGTTTTTGGCTGGGGCCGGGTTTGAACCCACCACCTCTGTATATGGGACCAGCACCCTACTCCTTTGAGCGGTAAGTGCCCTATATAGTGTATATTTTTGTTCTCAAGACCAAAGACCAAACAGAATAACTTTACTTTCAACAAAAATATCTCCCAAGTATGAGCCCTCTGAAAAGAACCTGGTAGGGCCCAGTTTCAAAGAACAGAACATAATCTCTGATCCTTCAACCCTTAAAGAAAATGTAAACTACAAAATGTGGAAACTTATTGGCCTTTATCCCTCCACCCTTCCCTTCTTTCCTTTTATACCCCCATCTCTCATCTAAAGATCACTACCGAACAATTCAGTCCCAAACACTTGCTCTGTGTGATACAGAGGAGGGAAAGACTTAGTGAGTCTTTAAATCTCACTAAGTTAAAGAAAGACAAAAATGTTATTCCTTAAAAAAAAAAGGGACCTATGATTAACAGTCATTTCTTCCAAATATTAAATATTTAAATTGTTTTTTGTTTTACAATTTTACCAAAGCAATAACATTTTCAATTATATATAATTTTCCATTTATATACCATTTAATAAAAATAAAAGTACCTCTATGAGGAAATGCTACATATTATAATGATGTCAATGTTAGGTAATTGAATTGCTTCAGGGAAAATTTAGCTCATTTGACTTCCCCAAATTTCTATATCTCAGAGAACAAGACAATGTGTTTAATATATGTGTAAACAACAAGCAAGTAAACAAAAAAAAAACCCCAGGAATTTTAATAATGAGTCTAATTGATTGTTAAATGTGACAATTCTTACCCTCTTTTGAAAGCCATACTTTCTTTTTTATATATAAGAAGAAATAACAGCTAAATGTATGCTTCAGAATAAAAGTAGAACAACATTAAACCCTGAGTTACAACAGAAATCTTGGCTACACATAAGATTCAACTAGGGAACTTCAAAGGTGTGGCCTAGGATTTCCTCACAGAGATCACGATCCAGCAGAAGTGACATGAAGCCTGGGCATCGGGACTTCTAACCCTCTCCAGGGCTTCCACTGTGGATCAGCTTTGAGGTCTGTGAGTTGTGACGCTTGCTTAATGTGTCACAGATGTGTTAATATTTACAAGTAATAAAGACTGCGGGACCCAAGAGTAGATGGAGGTCAACTCTGCCTAGTAAACTATTTTAATCAGGGTTGTGCAAATTCCTTCACATACATAGAAATATACACACTCCCTCTTCCATTCTAAGATGGAAACAATATTCCATCCTGCTCTCAGGAGTCTGAAGTGATCAACAAAACATTCTTGTTACAGTTCCTGAAGACCTTTAACAGCAACTGAAATACACGTTTAATTAAAATATTAGCAAACAGAGCAGAGCTGTGAATACTCCTTCCTTAGCCTTAATGTATTTCAGTTGGTATAAGAAAGCAATTTCCTTGAAACTTGAGCACATTTGTTTAGGGCTAGGTGGCAACCCAGTCTCATGCATATGTGTATAGTCTTGTAGTCTCTTATTTCTGGAGGCAACGGGACTCCAGACACAAGTTCTTTATCTTGAGTGCTGGTCATTACAGCAGCCTTAGCTGTGGTGCAGGACATTTTAGGCTTACAGATGCTGAAGGGTTTTGTACTGCTGGGAAATTGTCATAGGCTTTGAAATCTGACCCACCACTTACTCGTTATGTAATCTTGGCAAGATAAACATTTTGGTAATCATCTTTCTTAATCCTTTTCATTATTAGAAATGAAAACTCCTCAATGGAAATTTGTTTACACAGATTTTCATAAAACTGATTAAACAGTTACATAGTGTTATCAGGGGAATAGAACAAAGGAAATTGTTTTCTGAAAAGTTGAATTGTTTCAAGATTTTGAAAAATAACAGAAAGCTATGTTAAAGTTCAAAGAAGCAACATCAAATGTAAGTCAAACTACCATAACCAAGACACGGAGGCACGACTACCAAACGCGATGTGGTTTTACATGAGACCTTGGAACACAAAAAAGGGCAGTAGGAAAAATTAAGGAAATCTGAATAAACTATAGACATTAGTTCCTAAGAATGTATCGATATTGATTTGTTCATTCATTTCAACACTTGTACCTGTTACTGTTTGGGTGAAACTGGCTGAGGGGTATCTGAGGACTCTACAGAGTATCTTCACAACTATCTCGAAAATTTAAAACTGTTCTATAATAAAAAGCTTATTTAAAAATATAAGCGACAATGCTCTTCTACCAATAAAAAGGACATATTTACAAAATGTTTATTATCATTAAAAACCTTTCTTATCATTATATTCAGACAGTAACAGCTAATTCAAGGGATTGTGATGTGGAATAAAAGGACTGAAATGTTAATAAGAACAACTTACAAATCTTAGCGAGATGAACCAATCAACTAACCAACTAATAACAAACCTAACCCCTTTGGCACATACACCTCTCCCCTTAATATATATTTATTATATTTCCCTTACTCAGTCACTGGATCCTCATTCTTCTTTGTATTCCTCATCTATATTTGCAAATTAAGAATGCGAAGCACATTTTATTTTTTTTATTTTACATTTTAATTTCAGATTGATGTGAGGGTACACAGGTTTAGTTTATATTGTTTTCCTTCCTAAGGTAAAGTTCAAGTTGTAGAAGCCCCTTTTAAATAAGGGATCTTGAATCAATGTCTGCTGTCTGCTTGTTGTGTTATCCCCCAAACTGATAAAATAACCTTAGCCTAGACTTTCAAAAACGGTATATTGGATCCTTCCAAATTTGGCTCAATATTAGAATAAAACTAATTAATGGCTCCAGAAAGAGAATAAAAAGCTTGGTAACGGAGGTTAAACTCACTACTCAAAACCAAAATTTGTTCTTTTCGTGCTGCTTCCGTCCAGCTGCAATGTTTTTATTTATTTTGATGGTGACTTTTGTACAAAATCAAAGAACAATAGAATCAGGAATCAATAATTCCCTGGACTAGAATATGTCATTTGATTTCACTAGAGCTCTTCTTTTAACCTGGGCTTTAAGATAAAGCTCTAAAACTCAATATGCAAAGTTTCATCATTGACTTCATCCAAGCAAACAAAAGAAAAAAATAGGAAACTTCCTTCTTCAAAAATGAGACCTGCTCAATGAGGAACCTACACAGCACAGTCCTCCAAGACAGTGTCTAAGTGGGGACACGCCCTGCAGACTGTGCGTAATCCCTGCTCTGGGAGAACTTCCACAACAGCTAGAGCTGACTGGTTCTGTTTTGACTGCATCCCCCTGACATATGAAATTCAGAATAAGAAATCCATATTTTTAACCAAACCAGTATCTTTATTAGCAATTGAAGTAGCAATATATGTTTACCTATGTGCAACTTTATAGGACTGCTAAAATATATATGGTTTATTTTGCTATGTTTCATTATTACATAAAGGTACTCACAAATCCTAAAACATAACGATCCGGTGTGCCCTCTGAGTCTTGTTGTTCCTCTGACAGCCTTTTCTGAACATTGCCCTCTGTCACAGCCCCAGGGTAGCCGTCACCCCTGCCCCACGCCTGCACACACGTTCCCTCCAATTCCTCAATGCTTCAGCTGTCAGGCCGGCTTCTCAACTTCCAGACCACAGCCTAAACGGCACTCCTTCTGGGAGGCCTTCCCTGGGAAGCCCGGTCTCCTGGGTGTGAATTGTTCTCACTGCTCTTCTCTCCTAACGTTTACTATACTTTATTTTGATTGTTTAAAAATTGCCTTTCCCTCTGCTTAGCATTAAACTCCAGGAAAACCAAAATAACATCTGTTTTACTCACCGTTACATTCCCAGCACCTCCCACAACCTTCTGGGCACACAGCAGTGGGTCAACATTTAAGGTGAAATATGAATTTAAAATGCTTTTTAAAAATATCTGAATACCAATTAAAATGAATTTTGGATTAGATATTTTGAAATGTATTTTGTTTTCTTTCACTGTTCTTTCTGAGAAGTGGAATTTTCTAAAAATAAATTGAATTAAAGAATAATTTGGCAGAACGTTGCCTAACATGGCTCCGTTCCCTTTCCGTCTACTGAACCACATGAACAATAAAACAAGTGAACTCGGGTCAAGGGGTGCGTCCGAGCTGTGGCACCTGCCATGTGGAATTGTCTACGGGGCCTGTGCCTCCTGCACTTCTGTGCACTGGGAGCCGGTTACAGAAGGAGGAGCCTGGGACAGCCACGCTGGGCCCCAGCCCCGTGAGTGGACTCAGTATGGTGAGGGGCACATGGCAGGTGGTGACAAACACGAGAGTTTATTCCTCAGATTCAAGGAGTCATACCTTTCTTCTTCCCACATTTTTCATACATCACAAAGCCACACCTATAAAAATTAACCTCAACCCTCTAATCTCTCTGACCCACCATTTCTCCCAGCCCCGTCTCTCTCTGGGCACACATCCCTAAGGGCGCTTATCCTATTTACTCAGGAGGAAGCTGTGGCTTGCCTGCATCATCTACACCTGGACATCAGGGCTTTGTATTCTAGACTCTGAGAAGTCTGTGCTCACATCGTCGTTTAAGAGTCTCAACGTTCTGCTTGTTTGGAAGGTCACTGTTCCAATCCTGGTTATATTATCTGGCTAGCCTTAGGAGGGAGTCATTGTTATTATCTGAATTTTTATATCCTCCTTTGTAAAATAAGTACAAATGGCTACCTCATGGAGGAATTGTGAGGATGACTGACTGTCCTCATCACTGTTCCAGCATTTTACTGAGGGCTTAAAGTGTTCCACACGGTGTTAAGCCCCTCATGCATATTATCTCATTTAATCTCATTATCTCACCTAATAGACCATCTGGCCTCAAAGCTTATTCTCCTAAATCCTCAGAGAAGTATACCTCCAAGTACACAGACAGCTTAGATAATGTTTATTAAAAGCAGCCTCCTACAATTGATGCTATTGCTTTTTATGAATAGTAATTTTCACAATGGAAATTTAATTACATTGTGGATTTCTGCCTTATAGGGATTGCAGGCCTAATTCTTTAAGAAATTCTTTATTTTGGTGGAGAGCTGCTCATATTTCCCATGTCTCCCCTGCATCCTTTGACATTACTCACTGCAATTCTAACTGTAACATTTACTTGACTGGTATGTAGAGAACACACGTGACCTGAAATTATCAGATTATACCAAGTAGTTCAATTTCAAAACACAAATCTTTTAGAGTTAATTCAATTAGGGAAGGGTATTATCAAAACAAAAAATCAAGCCATGATAGAATATCATTTTACAGTATAAAGGAACACACTTGATATATAATTACTTTTTGTCACAGTATTGATAAAATGTATGTTCCCATTGGTAGAGAGAACATAATATTTCAGAGGACTCTGAACCATTAGAAGTGGTAAATATTTATTTTATGAGCTTAAGAAATAGTGACAGACATTTACATGTTTAATTAAACACCCGATTTTCCAGTGACTATCAGCAGGGCTGCAGTGGACTCCAGTTTCTTACTCCAGATCCTTTGTTTTTTGTCTTTTGTGTACTCAAGCATGGGGTAGAACAAATAAAAGTAGATTTTACCCTTTGTTATTCCCATTTTTTTTTTTCAACAGGTAGGCTGGAGTAGGCCAGGAATTTCAGGCACCATAAGGTCTTTGGAGGTAACTCTGAAGGTCATGAAGAGTTTGAGTTTGGCCATGCCTATATTGTTTATCACGACAACACTGCATGCTTTCACAGTGCCTGCCCTATAAAATGCTTACCCATCTATCTATCTGTCTATCTATTCTAGGGTAGGCATGCAAAATTCAGTAATACCTCAACAGATTATATTTCTGTTTTAGATATTAATATGCTCTACAGGATGAAGAATGACCTTAGGTTTTGGGCTGGAGGAGAAAGATTATAAGCTGGAGGCTATGTTATTAAAATTTGAGTAGTAATGGTACCAAAAAGAAGGAAACTGATTAGAATGATACACTTTGGAGGCAAACTGATAAGACTCAGTGACTGGCCGAATACAAAAGATAAGAGCAAGAGAATTCATTATAAAGGAGGATGCCCCAAGGGCTCAGTGGGTTGGGTGTCATGGACTGAAGCAAAGACTAAAGGGACAAAGAAGAAGTTGCTTTTGGGCAGGATGAAGGGGTGAAGACTGAGGTAAATTCTGAACAGGAGAGTTAAATGCAAGTTAAATGTGAATTAGGTCGTAGCTTTGAGGCAGTTTTAGAAGCAATCTGTGGCAGACTTACCAAAGAGAGCACATAGCATGGGGAAAAAACAACCAGATAATACTACGAGAACATTAATATTTAAAAGATTTGTAATCAAAGTAAAGCCGAGTCAAGAATCTGAAATTTTGGAGTAGACAAGTCAGAGCAAAATGGAAAGATGAAACCAGGAAGGCAGAGATGGAGAAGTGGAGAGAGAGTCTGAGGCGACATGAAGGGAGCCCTGGACAGGAAAGCAGCCTGTTGGTGAAGAGGCCCCCACAGCACAGCTGCCTGGGGTCCAAGGAACGAGTCTGGTGAAAAGGGCATCCATGTGTTGTGAGCAGTCAGGGCCCATCCTGACAACAGGACACAGAATTCAAGAGCCGTCCAGCACGAGGGAGCCCATGTGATTGCTGCCGGCTCAGGGTCCTCTGAACCAGACTCACTGAATCCACCAAACAGACTCAAGCCACTGGCATCTTCTGACATCTGTGAGACCAGGACACACGATGAATGACAATGTTGGACCCAAAACGGGGTCCAGCCATGATAGCTGCCCCCAAGGAACAGTCACCAGACTCGGGTCGATGCAAAAGCAAGAGGCGAGTTTATTGCGTCAGGGTCCCTCAGCCGCTCGGGAAGAAGGACCTCGAACGGCTGTTATAGGCTTCTTTTAAAGCTGAAAACCGCAAACAGATGGGTGTGGGGGTTGGTGATTGTTTGAACCAGGGAGATTCTGATCAGGGGAAGGGCAGGGGGTAGGTCACTGGTTTGTTTAAGCTACGGAGCGTTCCGGGCAGGGAGTGAGCAGGGTCAGGGGATGAGTTTTAGCCGTTGGGGTAGCTGGCGTGAGTTTGGGGGAAGCAGGATGTGGGGAGGGGCGCCCGCAAGCACCCAGGAGGTAGTCAGTCA